>JAGKTI010031290.1:0-10757 GCA_018397915.1 Birgus latro
ATAAACGTAGATACTGTGGAAATTGCAGAGGGCAGGGCCGAAGCCATAAATTTGAAACTAGAAACTGGGGAGAATGGTAAGAGAGATATGGCAGTGGTATATGTTCCCCCTAAGACGAGAGCATGGAATGACGATGAATACCAGGAGATGTTGTCAGACATGGTTAGTTATCTACAGAAAGTGATCGAGAAAAGCAACAATATAATCCTAATGGGTGACTTTAATTGTAAAGAGGTGAACTGGGAGGAATGGGACTCGGGAGGCAGCGAAGATTCGTGGGGCACTAAATTGTTAAATATAGCAATGAATAATGTAATGACACAGTGGGTTAAAGAAGAGACACGATTCAGAGGTGATGACACACCAGCAAGATTAGATTTGCTACTATCCAAAGAACCTGATCTGTGTCCTATAGGAAAAAGTGATCATGTGGTCATTGAGTTCCAGATGATAATAGGGAACGTGGTGCCAAGAGATGAGCTTTATAGGCAAGGAAGATACAACTTTGGGAAAACAAACTTTGCAGAATTGAGAAAATTTTTTGAAAATGCGGACTGGAGAAAATTCAGAGAAACAAGAGAGATACAGAGGAAGTGGGATATCTTTTTAGACCTCTACAATTTGGGAGTGGAAAAATATGTGCCAAGAGTAAGTGGGAAAGAAAACAGGAAAAAGGTGTGGTTTAATAGAAGGTGTATAATAGTGAAAAAAGAGAGGGACATGGCATGGAACAAATGGAGAAAGAGAAGTAATATCAGAAAAAAGGAAGAATATAAAAGAACTAGAAATGAATATACAAGAATACGTAGAGAGGAAGAAAGGAACTTTGAAAAAGGTATAATTGACAAATGTAAGGATGAACCCAAATTGTTTTATAGGTTTGTTAATGGCAAATTGAAGCAAAGGGAAGGAATCACCCAACTGAAAGTAGAAGGAGAGGTCTACAAGGATACAGTAATGCAAGCTGCAGTAATGAACAAATGTTTCCAATCGGTTTTCACTAAGGAAAGGGAGTTTGTGGAAGGAGAGGGAATGATTAGAAATGTAGTGATAAAAGATATAAAAGTGGAAGTGCAGGAAGTGTATAAATTACTGGGAGCTCAAGATGTAAGGAAGGCCCCAGGACCGGATGGAATCTCTAATTGGGTACTGAAGGAATGCAGAGAACAACTGGCGGATAAGATTCACAATTTAATTGTCTGCTCCTTGGAAGAGGGGAAAGTGCCTGGGGAATGGAAGAGGGCAAATGTGGTGCCAATCTATAAGGGAGGAAACAAGGAAGAACCCCTGAATTATAGACCAGTGTCCCTAACCAGTATGGTTGCGAAATTGTGTGAGAGAATCCTGAAAGATAGATGGATAAAATATCTGGAAGAGATGAATATTTTGACTGAAAGTCAGTTTGGATTCAGAAGTGGAATGTCATGTGTTTCCAACTTGTTGAGCTTCTACTCAAGGGCGACTGACGTGTTACAGGAGAGAAACGGTTGGGTGGATTGTGTGTACTTAGATCTGGAGAAGGCCTTCGACAAAGTACCCCACAAGAGACTATTATGGAAATTAGAGCATATAGGAGGACTTGAGGGAAGCCTCCTGGAATGGATGAGAGACTTTTTGAGTGACAGACAAATGAGGACAGTAATAAAGGACAGGACATCTGGATGGAGGGAAGTAACAAGTGGTGTCCCACAGGGCTCGGTGTTGGCACCAGTAATGTTCTTGATTTATGTACATGATATGGTAGATGGAGTGAACAGCTATGCAAGCCTGTTTGCTGATGATGCAAAGATCTTGAGAAAGGTAGAGGTTGAAGAGGACTGTAAAATGCTACAGGAGGATCTGGATAGGATATATGATTGGAGCCGGATGTGGGAAATGAAATTCAACGCAAAAAAATGTAAAATATTGGAAATGGGTAAAAGTACCAAGAGGCCATCATTGAATTATTTGATGGGTAATGAACCAATTAGAAAAGCGAGAGAAGAGAAAGATTTGGAGTGAGAGAGACATATAAACTCTTGACCAATATAAGAGTGTTATTTCATTACATGGATGAGGAGATGATGAAAAAATTGATAGTGGCCATGATCCGGCCCAGGTTAGAATATGCAGCAGTAGTGTGGTCCCCACACAAAAAGAAAGATATAACCAAGATTGAGAGAATACAAAGAACAGCAACCAAGATGGTCCCTAGTCTGGCAGATTTGCCATACAGAGAGGCTGGAAAGGCTGGATTTGCCCTCCTTAGAGGAAAGGAGAAAGAGGGGTGACATGATTGCAGTGTTCAGGACCATGATAGGAGTAGATAAAATTGACAGAGAAAATCTGTTTGTGTGGGATGAGAGAGCAACAAGAGGACACGGAATGAAACTAAAGAAGCCAAGCTGCTCGAAGGACATCAAGAAATATAGTTTTCCGTATAGATGTATAGACCTGTGGAATAGCCTGGACAAAGAGATCGTCCAGTCTAAAAACTTAAATGAGTTTAAGGCAAAATTTGACTTATTGAGAAACAGAGACGGGACCCTACGAGCGTAGCTCATTTCCTGTATATCACAATTAGGTAAATACAATTAGGTTTGATTGCAGGCTGTGAAGCCTATGCCCAGAGTCGGACACATAAAAAATAAAAAAAAAGGTAAATACACACACACACACATACACACTGATGGATAATGCAATTGAAGATGGCTACTGCTTTAATTCAGCCAGAAATTTTACTTTGACAGATAATGACACATGCTGGTTAACACAGAGACAGATAAACGGAGGGTGCTGTAGTTGAAAGTGGTAGTTTTCCTACTAATTCTGAGGTACATGTAAACCAAGATAACAGAAAGCTTACATCTGATAAATACAGTACAGGCATACCCTGATATCCGGCACATCAAGAACAGACAACTTGCTACACCAAACAAAAGTGATTGGAGAACATTTCCACAATCCAAATGGCTGTTGATTCACTAATCTGAACAGTCTGCGGCTTCCTAGGTTTGAAATGAGCATGTCTGAACGTGGATGTGGTGGTGCCCGCAGCTCTCCCTGTCCTCCCTCCATCCCCCACCACACTCAGCACTGCCAGGTGTGCCTCCCTTCCCCCCCCGCCCCCCCCCCCTCCCGGGGTGCCCCCCTCTGGTCCCCCCCCCCCCCCCGCTTGTCTCCTGTGTATTTAGCTAATTGTGAAATACAGGAAATGAGCTACGCTCGTGAGGTCCCGTCTCTTTTTCTCAGTAAATCAAATTTTGTTTTAAACTCATTTAAGTTTTTAGACTGGATGATTTCTTTGTCCAGTCTGTTCCACAGGTCTATGCATCTACAGCAATCTTCCCACTATCCAACGTAATAGAGCCAAAGGCATGTCTGGGAAGTGGTCATATCCGGATACGGGCCCTGAAGCTCCCGCACCGGTCATTCCTGATCCTAATCTAACCTAAATCAGAAAACCACCTACCTACCTCCCTACCGGACATGCATAGCACTTATTTAAGTCCCCTTTCACATAAATAATGGACAAAAACCATGAATTAATTGAATCCTTAACCAAAAAAATGATGATTTTGTGGTGAGTAAGGCATAGGTGTTCACCACTTGGCAGCATAGTGTAAGTAAGTTTCAGACATGGCAATCAATATGAAAATCACCTATTTCACAGCTTATGCACTAAAATAGTGAACACAAAGCATGAATTAATTGAATTTTACCCAAAAAAGGCTGATTTTTAGGTGACTAAGGGAGAGGTGTTCACCACTTGGCAGCTTAGTGTAAGTAAGTATCAGACATGGCAATCACTATGAAAATCACCCTTTCTCACATCTAATGCACTAAAGTAATGAACACAAAGCATGAATTAACTGAACTTAAACCAAAAAAGGATGATTTTGAGGTGAGTAAGGCTGAGGTGGTCACCACTCGGCAGCATAGTGGTCAGTAAGTATCGGACATGGCAGTCACTTTGAAAATCGCCCTTTCTCACATCTTATTCACTAAAATATGGGATACAAAGCATCACATAAATAAATTGTTACCAGAAAAATTATGATTAAGAGTTGAGTATGGCAAAGGTGTTAATCTCTACAACATGCTGAAAGTAAGTATCGGACATGGAAATCACTGAAAATCACCTTTTCACAGCTTATGCACTTAAATACAATCGGTCACAATGAATGAAAAAATAAATTGACAACAAGAAATTATGATATTGCTTTAGGGACATTTTTTTACACTTTACAGCATGCTGAAAAAAGGTTAGACATGGAAAATCATTATGGAAATCACCTTTCACACAGTCTATGCATCTATGCATGAAATTAATGAAATGGGAAGAAGAAAACAAGGATTTTTGCTGAACTTTGGGTATTTACAACAAGGCTGTGGCTGTCCTGAGGAATAACCAGCCCCATCCTCCCAGGCTATGACAGTATGAAGGTGCACCTGACGTACCTGCTGGAATTCACCGATGCAATTCACTAAATCCTTGGCACTTGCGCTTCACTTCACACTCACCAGCACTTTCCACAACCTTTCCCTTCACATAACAGTACTGTACCTTGCATCACATCACTTCACATCACTGTTAATTCCCGTGTGGTCTAGTGGCAAGTCCTTGATGCTCAATCACTGTCAGAGTCTGAGAGGAGGGACGTGGTGATGGACTACCCACTTCAGAGGACTCTGAAGATAACCGCAAACTCACATCCAGTGGTGAATCCGCCGTGGCTGATGTGCTGGGCTGTGGCTTGGAGCATGAAGGCTGTCTTGGGGAGGCATTGGTGTGGGGCGAGGGCTGAGCACTGCGGAGGTGACGGGCCTGAAGAAACTGTCAATGGTTGATTGACGCAAGCAACGACAATTCTGACGATTAATGATGCGCTGCCTGAAAGCTCGCACTTCCTCCACAAGTCCCAAGGGCCCCATCTCCCTGTTGCTGTCCGGGCGTGCTGTGTAGTCCAGGACAAAATCCACTTGTTCCAGGAGTGCGCTCAGTTTAGGGATGGCTGGAGTAGTGACGTGCTGAGAGGATTCCACATCATCGTCGCTGTCCTCGTTGGAATCTTCTTGCTGGGTACTAGGAACGGCAACATTAGATGCGATCTCGAAATCAGACATGATCTGATACCCAGGATCACTCTCGTTGTCATCCAACCACTCACGCACTTCGGTCACATCCACATCATCTCCACCTGCACAAAGCCTTGCATGGAAGTCATCCACCTCAAAGTCTATAAAGTCGTGCACTACATCAGTTCCATGAAGCAGACGAGACCAACCACTTTCCAGAGTCTTGACGGAGACTTCCTTCCATGCACTGGCCCAGTTATAGATGGCAGACTTGATGTTGTAGTGGAGAAGGTTTTCCATAGAACGCTGGCCTCGCGTCTTGTCCTTCCCTGCGCTCGTCCTCGTCCTCGAAGACAACCATCACCTCATCCAAAAACCTCCGTCGGTACAGCCTCTTCGTTACCACAATCATTTCCTGGTCCATTGGTTGGATGAGAGCAGTCGAATTAGGTGGCAAAAACAAGCACCTAATGCGGCCATTCTCAGCCACCAACTCCTTGTCGGATGGATGCCAGGTGCGTTGCCCAGAATCAGGAGGGCCTTTACCTGGTCGTGTGGGATTTTCAGTGTCTCCGTCTGTTAATGGATGACCTCCTTGACAAAGTGTTGGTGAAACCAATCTCTGACGATCCCAAGCCTTCACAGAGTGATACCACGCGACAGGAAGGACATCCATTAACCCACGAAGGCACCGAGGCTGCTTTGCACATCCAACAATAACGGGCTTGAGCCGGTGCATGCCGTTAGCATTGCCGCAGCACAAAGCAGACACCTGTTGCTTGGAGACCTTGCGGCCAGGTATACGCTTCTGCGTCTCCTCAGCGAGAGTGCTCGTGGGCACAAAGCGATAGAATAGGCCAGTTTCGTCAGCGTTGTAGACTTGACCGAGAGTGAGGCCCTCCCTGTCGATCAAGCCCTTCACCTTCTGCCGAAACTCTTCTATTCCCTCCTCGCTGGCATCCAAAGCTTTACCATGGGCCTTATGGTTAGTAAGTCTGTGCCGTAACTTGAATGCGAAGAGCCAACCTTCGGATGCCTTGAAGTCTGGGGTGTCGTGTAGCCCAGTGAACTTCTCAGCAGCAGCTTGCAGCTCCGTTCCACGTACCAACACACCAGCAGCACGTTGTTGTCGATACCAGATGAGCGTGGAACGGTCGATTTCACCATACTTGGGAGTAACACCACCTTCCTCTCCACGTTCCGTCTGGTTTTCGAAGTGAAGTCAGCCGTGTACTGGTGGAGTTTGTCTCGGGATCTCTTGATATCAAACAGTATAGAGCGAGGGAGGTTGAATTCATGTAGGATGCATGACGTCGGCCATTCCACGTCCCCCTACCAGTATCCCTGATCGTCTTGGAGAGAGATCCAACATACTTGACCTTTTCCTTACAACTAATCCTTCTGCTTACACTGTTAATCTTTTCTCTCCGTTGGGCTCCTCTGATCATAACCTTATTATATTAACCTGTCCTATTGCTCCGGTGCACCCTGGGGATCCTCCAAAGAAACATCGTCTGTGGTACTTCGGAGCTGCGGATTGGGAGGCCCACAGGCAGTACTTCTTTGATTTTCCCTGGAATGATTATTGCTTCCACGGCCGGGAGCCATCTGCGTGTGCCTTACGCATTATGGAGGTTATTCTCTCGGGCATGGAAGCATACATTCCTTTCTCATATCCTTTGTCTAATGCAAAAAAGCCTTGGTTTAATCACACTTGTTCTAATGCTGTCCGCAACAAGAAGGCCTACAAAAGTTACCGGAGCCAACCCACCCCTGAATCACATCTTTCTTATGTTTCTGCCCGGAATCGTGCTAAGTATATTCTTTGTTCTGCTAAAAATAATTTCATCCGCACTAAATATTCCCAACTCTCCAACTCAAATTCTTCACACTCCTTCTAGCACCTTGCCAAAAACTCTTTCTAACAACTTTACCTCATCATCCTTCCCTCCTCTTTTCTACTCTGATGGCTCTATTTATTTCTTCTACTGATAAAGCCGATCTCTTTGCTCAGACTTTCTCCTCCAATTCCACCTTAGACGATTCCGGTGCTGTTCCTCCATCACTTCCCCCCTCTGACTTCCTCATGGCTGACATTAAAATTTCTTCAGCTGATGTATTTTCAGCCATCACCTCCCTCAGTACTAACAAGGCATACGGTCCTGATGGGGTCCCTCCTGTTGTCCTCAAGAACTGTGCTTCTGTGCCTACACCCTGCCTAGGTAAACTCTTTCACCTTTGTCTATCAACTTACCTTTCCTTCCTGCTGGAAGTTTGCTTTCATTCAGCCAGTCCCAAAGAAGGGTGACCATTCCCAACCCTCTAACTATCGTCCAATTGCTTTAACATCCTGTGTCTCGAAAGTGTTTGAGTCTATTCTTAACAGAAAAATTTTAAAGCATCTTTCCTATCACAACCTTCTTTCTGATCGTCAGTAAGGGTTCCGTCACGGACGTTCCACTGGCGATCTTCCCACCTACCTTTCAGACTCCTGGTCATCCTCCTTTCGGGACTTTGGAAAAAGGCGCTTGGCATCTTAAAGGCTTTTGATCGAGTCTGGCATAAATCTTTAATTTCTAAACTGCCCTCTTACGGTTTCTATCCTTCTATCTGTGCCTTCATCTCTAGCTTCCTTTCTGGTCAATGTATAGCCGCTGTTGTAGATGGCCACCATTCTTCTGCTAGATCTATCAACAGTGGTGTTCCTCAGGGCTCTGTCTTATCACCAACTCTCTTCCTTTTATTCATCAATGACCTTCTAAGCTGTACATCTAACCCTATCCACTCATACGCTGATGATTCCATCCTTCATTTTTCCATTCGGTTCCTGCAACACCCATCTCAGCAATTACTTCAACAAACAAGGGATGAGGCTATGGCACATCTAATGTCTGACTTGGCTCGTATCTCTGACTGGGGTAAAAATAAACTTGTTGTTTTTAATGCACCAAAGACTCAGTTCTTGCACCTATCAACCAGACAAAACCTTCCACAGTAGTACCCGCTGATGTTTAATAATGTCCAGCTCGTTCCTACATCATCCTTGAACATGCTTGGTGTTTCATTCACTCGGGATTTATCTTGGAGAGAACATATTACATCTCTTGTGAAATCTGCTTCCAAGAGATTAGGTGTGCTAAGCCGACTCTGAACCTTCTTTACCCCTACACAGATGTTGACTTTATACACGGGTTTTATTCGCCCATTTGGAGTACAACTCTCATGTGTGGGGAGGATCCCCACATACAGCCCTTCTCAATAGGGTGGAGTCAAAGGCTTTTCGTCTCATTAACTCTCCTCCTCTTACTAGCTACCTTCAACCTCTGTCTCTTTGCCGCACTGTTGCATCTTTATCTCTTTTCTATTGCTACTGTTCCTCTGAACTGTCTGCTTGCATCCCTCCACC
The DNA here is from genome assembly GCA_018397915.1 of Birgus latro. NCBI lineage: Eukaryota > Metazoa > Arthropoda > Malacostraca > Decapoda > Coenobitidae > Birgus > Birgus latro. The sequence goes on from JAGKTI010031290.1 coordinate 8,465, forward strand.
TCTACGACGGGCACGTAGTACCCGTCTAGCAACAACCTCTCATCCTTTTCTGTCCAACTCTCTAATGCAAGAGTTAACCGTTACTCCCAGTCCTTCATTTATGCAACTGGTCAACTCTGGAACTGTCTTCCTCTGTCTGTATTTCCTACTTCCTATAATCTCCAGTCTTTCAAACGCAGTGTGTCCAGGCATCTCAAAATGAATGAATCTTGAATTTGGCTCTCTTTTGTGTTGTTTTTGTTTATTCTTGGAAGGAACAGTTTGTGGGCCCATGGCCTTTGGTTCCTTCTTCCTTGTATTAAAAATAAATAAATAAATAAATAAATATCTCCCGTTTCTTTTCTAGAGTCAACACCACTCTCTTCCTCTTCTCAGGCGGTGGGCCATCATCACACACACGATGAAGAGGGTGCGAGGAGCAGCAAGGCCCGCAGTAGGTAGGGAATCACCACAAAAGCGAGCACGTGAGCAGCCATGATGAAAGTGTGTTCACGATCCGGTGGCTGGGCAGGAAGTGGGAGTAGAGCGGAGGGAGACGGGCAGCACGATAACACAGCTGGTCGGCGCGCGAGAGAAATTCAAACTGACGCGGCAAAAAAAAAAAACGGATTTTTTTCTTTTCTTTGTTTGCAATTTGGGGGGTTCAACGTCCCAGCCACAATGTCCAGACAGTGAGGTAACCGGTTATTGGTTGTCCGGATAGTAGAGAGGTTACTGTATAAGGAAAACTATATTTCATGATGTCCTTCAAGCAGCTTGGCTTCTTCAGTTTCAGTCAGTGTCCTCTTGTTGCTCTCTTATCCCATGCAAGCAGATCTTCTCTATCAGTTTTATCTACTCCCCTCATGGTCCTGAACACTGCAATCATGTTGCCCCTCTCTCTCCTTTCCTTTGAGAAAGGCAAATCCAGTCTTTCCAGCCTCTCACTGTACGACATCTTTCTTTTTGTGTGGGGACCACAATACTGCTGCAGATTCTAACCTGGGGCGGACCATGGCCACTATCAATTTTTTCATCATCTCTTCATTTATGTAATGAAATGCTACTCTTATGTTGGCCAAGAGTTTGTATGTCTCTCTAAATATCTTGTTAATGTGTTTTTCAGGTGACAAACCATCATGGACCAGCACTCCCAAATCTTTCTCTTCTCTCGCTTTTGTAATTGGTTAATTACCCATCAAATATTTCAGTGATGCCTCTTGGCGCTTTTACCCATTTCCAATAGTGATCCCTCCAATATTCGTTGTAATAGAGCCAAAGGCATGTCCGAATACAATTATTGGTTTTGTCCGGATATTGGTCCTGAAGCTCCAGCACTGGTTTTTCATGACCCTAACCTAACCTAACCTAAATCAGAAAACTACCTTCCTACCTCCCTAGTGGACATGTATAGCACTTATTTAGGTCCCTTTTCACATAAATAATGCACACAGAGCATGAATTTATTCAATTTTAACCAAAAAATTATGATTTAGAGGTGAGTGAGTCATAGGAGCTCAGAACTTGCCAAGATAGTATAAGTAAGTATCGGACATAGAAATCATCTTTTCTCACATTTTATGCACTAAATTATTGGATACAAAGCATCAAATACAGTAAATGATGTTAACTGCTACCACAAAAATGTTTAGGTTAGGTTAGGTTAGGTTAGGTTTGGTTAGGTTAGGTTAGGTTAGGTTAGGACCAGACATGAAATTCACTGCTTCAACCTTTTTCATAGATGGTGCACTTAATAACCATGCATGAAAGAATTAAATTAAAAGCAGGAAATTATGAGTAACACAATGTTAGGTTAGGTTAGGTTAGGACCGGACATAAAATTAACTACTTCAACCTTTTTTCTAGCTGTTTTACTTAAGAACCATGCATGGAAAAATTAAATAGCAAACAGGAAATTATGATTAACATTTAGGGTAATTTTTTAACACATGTACAGCATGATGAAAACAGGTTAGGCATGAAAATCTTTATGGTAACCATTGGTTAGGTTAGGTTAGGACCGGACATGAAATTCACATCTTCCACCTTTTTTTCTAGCTGTTTTACTTAAGAACCATGCATGAAAAAATTAAATTGCAAGCAGGAAATTATGATTAACATTTCGGGTAATTTCTTAACACATTAACAGCATGATGAAAACAGGTTAGGCATGAAAATCTTTATGGTAACCATAGGTTAGGTTAGGTTAGGACCGGACATGAAATTCACATCTTCCACATTTTTTCTAGCTGTTTTACTTAAGAACCATGCATGGAAAAATTAAATTGCAAGCAGGAAATTATGATTAACATTT
>JAGKTI010031291.1:0-12173 GCA_018397915.1 Birgus latro
TGTAGCAGCTTTTTCACTTCCATGCTCACTTCCCTGTTCCTTATCACTGCTTTCAAGGAACCAGCAACCTTTCTTCCCTGCTGCATCTTTCAAGCACTTCACCCTCTAAACTTCCCCAAGTACTTAAATGAACTCAAATTCTCCATATCCTCCCCATCCAGTCTTACTGTACATTCACTGACTTCACTTCTCTCGAAGACCATCACTTTACTCTTCCGTACATTCACCTTTAGAGTCTGTTTCTTATTACACTCTCCCAAATTTATCCACCAAGCCTTGCAGCTCCCCTCCTTCACTTAACAGCACAGTATCATCTGCAAACAACAGTACAGGGAGTTTCCAAACACTGCCCTCTCTCACTAGGGCCACTCCAACATCCACTGCCCTATTTTGTATCTCTTTTATAACCCCATCCATATACAGATTGAACAACCATGGAGACATGACACATCCTTGTTTCAATCCAACCATCAAATGGAAAAATTCACTCAGTTCATCATCCACATGCACTACAGCCTTAGCACCCTCATACATACTCTTCACAGCCTTCAACAACTTCCCATCTACTCCATATATTCTTAATACTTTCCACAATCCTTGCCTATATACCCTGTCATATGCTTTCTCCAAATCCATGAAGGCTGCATACAACTTCTTTCCCTTCTCTAGAAACTTTTCCACTAACGATCTAAGAATGAATATCCGATCTACACAACCTCTTCCCTTCCTAAAACCTCCCTGTACTTCTCCAACTAATTCCTCTGTTATTTCTCTAACTCTGTCAATAAGTATCCTACCATATACTTTTCCTATTACACTAAGAATGCAAATGCCCCTATGATTACCACACACTTCTTTTTCCCCTTTTCCTTTGTACAGGGGAATAATTATACCTGACTTCCAATCCTCCGGGATTCTACCTTCCTCCCAGGCCAATCTGCACACCTTCCACATCCATTCTATTACTATCTCTCCCCCATACTTCAGCATTTCACCACACACTCCATCAATTCCTGGGACTTTCCCCCATTGTAACTTTCTTCATTGCTTTCACAACTTCCATCCTACTGATTTCTTCCACTCTTCCCATCCCCCCTTCTCCCAGCCATTCTGCAGCCACTTACACTTGCATTACTTTCATTTTCTATGTTCAACAATTGATTAAAGTGTTTTCTCCATCTGTTCACTTTTTCTCCCTTCTCCACTAGTAATCTACCATTTTTATCTTTCACACCTCAACTAACTTCTTTGACACCCTGTCTAACTCTCTTTACCTCTTTCCAGAACATTTTCTTGCATTCCCTCTACTCTACACTCAGATTCTTTCCAAATTTCTCATCCACTCTCTTCTTACTCTCTTTTACTAATCTTTTCACTTCTCTCCTCCTGTCTACATGTAACTCTCTCTTCCGTCTCTCAACTTCTTCGATGCCCCTGTTCCTCATCCACTCATTATATGCTTTCTTCTTTTGTGCCACAGCCGCTTTCACCTCCTCAGTCCACTATGCTGTTCCCTGAACTCCATTTTGTCTTCCCTTCACCCCACACACCACCTCACATGCTGCACAGATTTCTTCTGTGAATATCTTGCACACACCTTCCATGTTCTCCATCTGCTCCAATCTATATCTACCCAATCGCTCCTCCACTTCCCTTTTATATTCTGCCTTTATTCTATCCTCTTGTAACTTTTCTACCCTCCTTGTAAGAACTACTTCCTCCTGTCCTTCCCTTCTTCTCTTTCTCCATTTTGTTTGGACTTTCATTCTGACCGCCACCAAGTGGTGGTCTGAAAGTCCACTCCCCCAACCTCTGTATACTCTTGCATCCATTACACACCTTCTCATCTTTTCATCCGCACATACATAATCAATCATTGCCTTCCGTTCATTCAGTTCACCATCCACCCTTCTCATCACTCGCCATGTATACCTATGGATCATTTTGTGCCTGAAGAGGGTATTAGCTATCACCAACCCCCTCCCGGCACAAATGTCCACTAAAGCACTACCATTCTCATCCATCTCTGCAGACACACCCCACTCACCAACCACTCCATCCACTTTCACATTTTCTACTTTTTCATTCATATCTCCAATCAAAAACACTCTCTCATTCCTTCCAAACTTTTCAAAGCATGCTTCCACATTTGTCCAAAACTCTTCTCTCACTCTGCTTGTGCGATCTTGTGTTGGTGCATACATGCACACAATTGCCCACATTTGTAGTCCAACTTTCACTCTTACCCACACAATCTTTGAGACAACTGATCCATACTCTCTTATATTCTCCTTCCATCTGTTACTCACAACAATACACACTCCTTCTTTTGCCCTCTCATTCTCACCTACTCCCGCGCATATACCCCATCCATATTCCCAGTCTCTCACACTTTCACCTCTCCATTTAGTTTGTTAATCCACATACATCCACTTTTGCACCCTCAAGCACCTGTTCAATCTCTCTTTCTTTCACCTCATCATTCATACCCCTTACATTCCATGTCGCAATCCTTACCAAGTCCTTTGTATGGTCCAAAGTCGTCATCTTTTGGTCAGTCCTGGTCTGAGGCTTCTTGTTCGTATTTTTAGTTAGTTGTTTTACAGGGTGGGGCACTAACCCACCACCAACACTTTTAGTCACCTCATACGACAAGCAGGGATACTGGGGGAGTATTCTTGAAATCCCCCTACCCCCAGGGGGCATATACAGTAAAGTATTTTCTCAACTTGTAAATTTAATGTCCTCCGTGGACTTAGAGCCTATGGAAGCTATGTAAACCAGCCATAATAATTTTGTCTCGTCTCCAACAGATACCTGAACCAGACACTGCATGCCACTCAGAAAGACCCCTCAGTCTACTGCATCTCAGCCTACAACCCTCTGGCTCTGGCTCATTCTATCCAGACTTCATTCCACCCTGTAAATGAATCGCAATACCCCATACTAGACCACACCCACCTTTTGCGATATGATCATTTTGTCGCAACTGCCTCACTCATTCCAGTGAAGGTCATGAATGAGGTTATTCATGACTTTGTGGTCTACAAGGAGACAGCAGCTTTGGAGAAGCAGAAGTCAGCAATGGTCTGTTGTTATTTAAGTCTTAGTAATGAAATATTATCTTGAAATCTTGTTCAGCTAGTGAAGGAAAATTATTGGTACAGGAATCCCTCATATTACATTTGGGTTATGTTGCTTGACAACCAACTGGATAATGATCCATCGTATTTCAAACACATCATAATATGGGTTCAGTGGGGATACATTTTTGGCCAAGGGTCAGTTACCAAACATATGTCTAAAAATAAGTTTCCAATTCACCTACACTTTTTTTCCAATAGGTATTCCACTTCACTGCACATCACTTGCTAGTTTAACTGCAACACCTCACTGTTTTTCAATCACTGACACTGCAGAGAAACAGCTGCAATAGCTGAGTGGTGGCAAGAGAGCACACTACTCAAAATGGTGTTCTGCTCAGATATATCATGGCCATCTTGGAATGGACAAATGACTGTAGGCCTGCATGTCGGTAGCTGATGAGGCTTCATAGAGGACTGTAGCAATTATATAAGCAAAAGTGGCAGTTACATACTGACCACTGGGCCTTTGTAGGTAGTCATAGCAATCATATACCGTACGTGAAAATGGTGATCATTCATCAAAAAATGGTGGTAAAATCTTCAGATTATGGTATACTGTATAAGCAAATGATCACAAAATAGTCGATTGTATAATAAGAGTTTTCTACGTAAAATGTTTGATAAAAAAAAAAAAACACGTTTGCACTTGAAATGTTCATGAAATATATCATGCTATGCTTCAGATGGGTGCACTTGTGATGATGGTGACACTAATCATTTGTCATTCTTAAACAGTGTACAGTTGTCCCCATATATTCTAAGCAACATATGGATTCTACTGTTTTAGTGAGGAAAACATTTTTGGTAAACTACCAAATACTTTTGCTAGGGCTTGTGGAATACAAAGGATTACTCAAGTACAACATAAATTCAAAGGGCATAATTTTTAAAAAAATCAGAAATAACAATGATAAGAGTGCCATACCTGTACTTATGTCTGTATTGGTAATAAACATACAGAAAGCAACAAGATCATTGCAAAATCATAACTTCTTACTGTCTGTAATGTTTATTCTTCAATAAAATTCACATTTCAAGAGGATGACAAGATTGAAACATCATCACCTGCCACAAAAAGCAAATCAAACAAAACATATTTAATTATGAACTGCCTGGAGTTACTAAATCTCTGAGACTGATCACTAACAGGGGATGAAATATTATGTATGAACGGTCACAAGTACACAGAAACTGCAGATAATGTAACGGGCTGTGAAGCCTGTGCCCAGAGTTGGACACATTAAAAAAAAAAAACTGTACTGTATGATGGCAGTCATAAATGACCTATGTGTAAACTTTCACTTTGGATTCCTGTTGATCTGCAAATCGCATGAAATGACCAATTCATATAGATGACGGATTATTCACGTTGTTCTTGCTACCTTCAGATGATTTAATACAGCTTAGAAAAACTTTTCAAACTAGGGAAGTTGATATAGACTTCGTCAACTTGTTCAACAAGCAGGATCCTTCCCAGGCTGAATGATATCATCTGGAGATAGAATGATTAACGTAAAATGGCACCACCATATTGAAGGAGTTCAGTTTTTCTACATTACATACAGTATTACATTACTGAACACAAATATTTCCCATGTGCAGTACTTACTGTCACTTGACACTGCAGGCTTGGCTTGAAACCTGGCTATCATGGTGGAGTCAGAGGCGGCGACGAGCGTGTATTGTGCCAGCTGTTCCCAGGGTGTGTCCCCTCACACACACCGTGGAGCAGGATAACAGCAGTAACTCCCACTTACCATTCTCAGTTAGTTGCTCCAACCACACAGACACTATCTTCAAAACTAAAAGGTATTAGTGCAGTCACAGCTTCTACTTGAATTATTAAAAATCCTTACATACAGTATGTAGATAGGAGAGAAGGTAAAAGAAGTGGAGTATTTGAGAAAATGAGAGATGTGTGAGAACAAAGTATTCTAGAGGCATTTCTTTCATGGGGTTTACCAGGGGGAGCAAAGGCATCGGTAATGATGATGATTATGAAACAACTAACTTATTCTGTGGCTGGATTTTACCTACAGCATCTGTCTCATTCTTTGTCGTTGTTATTACTCAGCGCTGGTCCATTTGATCAAGCAGACCTGTCGACCACAGATAAACAACCGTGCCTATGGGGTTGTCCTGTAGGTTCCCTTCATCGCTGATATTGTGGCTGTGTCTCAGTGTGGAATATGCTGTGATGTTCTGTTTATGTGTAATATTGTGTGGACTTGTTCTACAAGCTGGCCACATGTCATCTAGGATACTACCCAACCCAAATACCATATAAGGTGGTAGCTGAGGAGGGCTGGGTGATGATCTGTTCTAATCATAGCTAGATGAACTTAATCATCTCTGTTTAAGGACACCTCCAATGGATGGATATCAGAGAGAGAGACTTGTAGTATGGTGCTGTGACAAAGGTGTTATATTGCCCTACACGTAAAGTGAGTACGTAGGTGTTTCTGTACTGCTAGTGGTGGAGTGTCTGGAGGTGGATACTGTTGTAGAGGGTTTGATGATATTTGTGTGGTGATTTTTTTGTGTTTGTCTAAGTGTGTTGTGTGTCTGTCATGTAATGACAGGTGTTGTGTACTGGCATAGGCTGCTGCACAGAATTATGTGCCCCTCATATCAAGATAGTTTCTGACAGGAAGGGCTTTAGTTTCAGAGTATGAGCTGTCGGAGTGGTTTTGGTGCAACCAGTGGCAATGCATAGGATGTTCTCCATTTGCATGGTGTTGTAGTCGGTATTAGATAGAATGGGAACCCATTCTGGGGAGGCACAGGACATCAGTGATTTAATGCACTGTGTGTTGAGTAAGGAGAGTTCCTTTTTGTTGTCCAAACTCTGGCCCTGTAGTTGCCCTGAGTGCACTGAGTCTGTGGATGCATTGCATCTTGATGTCTTGTACATGGTCCATGAGGTTAAGCCTAGTGTCAATTGTCACTCCAAGGATCTTTGTGGAGGGTGTGTGTGGCACTCATACATTACATGTTATGTGGGAGGAGTACCTGTGTTCATGTTTACTGATGGCGATGAGTTTGGGGGTGGATTTGGCTGGGACAATTGTCAGCCTGTTGTCCACAACTAAAGTCTGCAGTGTGCTGAGGGAGTTCTGTTGCACAGTGCAGGCTGTGTCTGCAATATGGTGTGTGATATTATCTACATACTGTATTAGGCAATATTTGAGGGTGGTTGGGATGTGGGAATATCATGCATGTAAGGATGGGTGAGAGAAAGGAATGCTGTGGAACTCCATTTGGGAACTTTAGGTTTCATTGTAACTTGCCATGGAATGTAACACGTGCCTGCCTACCAGACAAATGGATGGCAAGCCAGCATTTGTTGTTCTCTGACTGTATTGTACATCTTGGTGATTAGCTTTCATCAGAGGGTGGGGGGGAGCATCGAAGGCTTTTACTAATATCTATCAGTGTGAGAAGTGTGCATTATGCGGGTGTCATAGAGTTGATGCTATCCAATGCTTGCTGTGTGAGATTAGTCAGTGTAGTTTTGGAGAGTGCAGCTTTCTGACTCACTGTTGTGAAGGAGCAGAGGAACATGGGGAGTGATTATTAAGAATAGGGAATTCAGTTATTTTGTATGGTGTGCTAAGCACTATTATGGGTCTGTACGAAGAAGGGAGTATTGGGTCTTTGTTTGGTTTGAGTATAATGATGACAATTCAAGGTTTCTAAATACTAGGAATGCTACAGTGTGCAAATGAGTCGTTACTGATGTTTGTGAGGCCCTGGATGTCTTGTGGTCCTAAATATTTCAGATGCCATCCAACTCTGTGCTTGTAGAGTTCTTTGTTTTCTTGATAACATTGTGTGTCTATTTTGGAGTGAAGGTGGTTGCATTGTGGCTGAGTGGGATGGACTGCTTATGTTGTGAGGGTTCTTTTTCAGACTCAGTGTGTGTTTGTGTTAAGTAACTTATGTTTGCATGTTCTTTCTAAGAAGGAATATGTGTTGGAGGTAATAGTGATGTGGGTTATGGCAGAGCATGTTTATGATTTACTGGTGCTGTTAACTATTCTGTAGAGCCAAGATGGATCTGTGGAGTAACAGAAAATTGTTACAAAGGCCTTCCAGTTCTCCATTTTCTTTGGACTAATTTTCTTGTTGATTTCAAAGTTTGGTTATTGAAGTCTTGTGATGGTGTCTTGTTTATGGGAGGAGTGAGTTGTGTGTAAGTCTGTCGCACTGTCATGTGAGGCAGGCAGTCTCCTGTGTAAAATTTGGGATGTAACGTCTTCTGTTGCCTTAAGAATGTGGTGTTTGTCTATACTAAGTATGATGTTGTTGAACTTTGTAGTGTGTCTGTTAATGTTGGTGATGGGTACATTGTTTAGTTTGCTGAAGTGTTGTTCTGTTTCTTCAGCAAATTTTGTCCAATCTGCTTTCTTGTAGTTTGTGTATGTGATGCGTAATTGCTTTGGTTTCAATTGTGTTTCTATAGTGATAATGATGGGGAGATGATCTGTAGTGAGTTTGGATTCCATTTTTCAGGTGGTGTTGAGTGTAAGTGTTGGTGATCAGAATGTAACGCGTGGGGAGGAAGGGGTGCGGTTTGCTTGATGTGGGGTGAATGTGAATTGTGTCATTGAGAATGTACATGTTGTTGAGTCGTGAAGCAATGTCATGACCTCAGTGGTTGTTTTGACTGTGTTTTTACCTAGCAATGTTCTTAGCATTAACCCCTGCAGTGAGAGAGTTACAGTAGGTGTCTGTGAAAGATGGAGGAGCTGAGGGCTGTACTGCAGTGGTACAGTGTGGGAAGTAGCATGAGGAATCTAGGGTGCAGTTGTGATCATAAATAATCGCCTATCCTCCTGTACCCCGTGCCTCAGGCTGGCTTCTTTATACGTGACAAGTCACAGTGGAGTAAGAGGGGCTGAGAGGGAGGGGCCAGAGAGAGAGGAAGGTGCGTGAGGGGATGAGTGATGGTGAAGGAGGGGGGGGGAGGGAGGGAGGGGGGGTGGAGTGAGGGAGGGTAGGTAGAGGAGGGAGAATGAAAGGTGAAGTTGTCATCACATCATTTGTCTATTTTCTTTCAATCAGAGTGGGCCAGAGAGAAAAGGGAAGGTGGGTGTGGGGATGAGTGATGATGAAGGGAGGGGTGAAGTGAGGGAGGGTAGGTAGAGGAGGGAGAATGAAATGTGAAGTTGTGGTCACATCATTTGTCTATTTTCTTTCATTCAGGGCATGATATAAAGGAGTTAATATTCAGCAGAAAATGCTGCATTATGCCTTGTATAGCGGTGTCAGATAACAAGCTTTAGATTGGTGGTGATATCAAGGGCTGGCTCACGAGAAATATACTAATGTGGCAGATCAAACATTAGTGTGGAGCCAGATTTTTTTTTCTTTTTTTACGTTGTGACCCCTTTTCTCAATTAGGGCAAAGGCATTGTCCCTGGGTAGAGGACTTCGGTTTTCGAGTGTGTAGCATTTTATGACCGGATGCCCTTCTTGATATCTACCAATGACCCTTGGGTGGACTCGAACCTCCGACCCTTCAGTCAGAGTGCTCTTACCCACTGAGCCATGGCTGCTACAACCAGCTAAGTGACAGGAAAACACTACTTCTCCCGGCAAGTCAGCTTACCTGGGCGCTGCGCAAACTCACAATTATTCGGTCTTGAGTCAGTCGCTCTACCACTGAGCCACCACGCCCCAGATATTTGTGTTTATCCGTGTATTTTGACTTCAGATGCAGAATGGAGTCTGGATGGCTTTGACTTCTGTAATGATTATGTAAGAAACATCCTTTACCTTTACATGTAATTAACTTTTAGAACTAAATATCATATGCAACCTTTGACATAGCTGTGTCCAAAGTAAATATGATCATCCTCTTGGTATACACTCCCTCTATGCAGTCACCATCATGTCAACTGTTTTATGGCACCAGTATGAAATGGCTATTTAAAATAATTGTGCATAAAAGTTAATACATTTGATGTCTGTGCACATGGGTGGATATAATAACAATATCTGTCATAATCTGTTTCTTGGACTCCATGCCGGTATGGATTTGAATGACCGTCCAACAACCCCAAAACCCTCTCATCATCTCAGAAATATATTTTCCTCCGACAAAAAACAGCTGGTTACAAATTGATGGACAAGACAATAGTGTGTTGTGCTGGAAACTTCTGGTTCTGCACTAATGTTTGATCTGTCACATCAGTATATGTCTCATGAGCCAGCCCTTGATTATCGCCACTTATCTATGGCTTGTTATCTGATGTCACTATACAAGGTGTATGTAGCATTATCTACCAAATATTAACTCCTTTATTATCATGCTCTGAATGAAAGAAAATAGAAAAATAATGTGACCACCATTTTGCATTTCATTCTCCTTCCCCTGCCTACCTATCCTTCCCTCCCTCATTCCATCCCCACATCATCACTCATCCCCCCACCCACCTTCCCTTCTCTCTCTGGCCTCTCACCCTCAGTCCTTCTTACGCCACTGTGACTTGACGTGCATAAAGGAGCTAGCCTGAGGCACGGGGTACCGAAGGATACGTGATTATTTATGACCACAACTTTATGTTAAAAATGTTGATTATGACCACAACTTTATGTTAAAAATGTTGATTTCTTGTCTGTCATTGTACTCCTTTTATGTACTGGTGGAATTAGGATAATTCAGAATAATTGGAAAAATACAGTACCAGCAACAAAATATAATACAGGTAATTTCATGTCACTGGTAGGTGGTTGTGACCATCATCCACTCACTTGATGTATTGCTTCTTCCTTCACCATTATCATAGTTTTTCTGTGTCTGCCCTCTTTTATTTTTCCCATCTCTCTTATCACTTTTATCACTTTTCTTTCCTTTTCAGGTTGCTTTACATTGAGTAACAGGCCAAATGGTTTCCAGTAAGCCAGGAAACCATTTACAGTGCTGGGTGGTAACCATATAACCAACCCATACATGTTCCCTGTGTCAACAAGTGGGTTGGTGGAGGGCTAGTGCCCTTCCCTGTAAAACAACTAACTCAAAGACAAATGGCCACCCCTCATGGGATTATGATGTCCGGCTGTAAATAGATAGATAGACATTGTGATGCAAGAAAGATGAATGCATCAGCTTTTATCATCATGAGCAGTAGACTGTAGCACCAGTCGAGCAGGGCAGTACTCCCAAGGAGGATGGAAAGCTGATGACAGGGAGAGCTGGAGCTCCCGTTTCATGAGCCCTCAGGACTTGTTCCTGACCATCCCCCTTTGCTGAACTTTTTCAGTGTCTCAGTAACACAGAGAGTAGACCAGCATGCTCTCCAATACAAGTTTCTCTAACTGTCAACACCAAACTACATACACGCTACACACTACACTTCGTTTCGTTTCATTTCGTTTTTGAAGGCTCCAACATGCTTGCATGCGTCGGCCTTGGTCACCTAATGGCGGCTCTCCACGCTGCTCGATCCCTGGCAGCCTCCCTGTTCAGTCCCTTAACCCTTAAGTCACACATAATGACCTTGTCCCATGTCTTTCTCGGTCTACCCCTCCCAACCCCTCCCCCAATATTAACACCTCTCACCCTCTGTACCCAATTATCATCCCCCATCCTCTCCACATGTCCAAACCACCTCGGCCTACATCTCCTCATCACAACACCAATACACTCCAGTCCCATCCTACCTCTCAACTCTTCCATCGTAAACCCAGCCCCCCCAGGCCTTGCACGCAGGGACGCACTGCACATCCACCTAATCATTGTCATTTCTGTACGTTTAAACCTGCGAATATCCTCTTCCTTTACTGCCCAGGTCTCACTACCAAACAGCATCACACTCCTAACATATGCTGCATACAAAGACCCCTTAGCACGTAAGGAGAGTCCTCTCAATGTCAGGAGCCTCAACTTCTTCCAACCACTTCTCACCCTAGCAACCGAGCTAACTCCAGCCCCACCTCCGGCACATAACATGTCTCCCAAATAACGAAACTCCTCCACACACTCAAGAGACTCACCTGCAAGTTCAACCCTCTCACACCTAACAATCTCCACCTACTCTCCCCGACATGCTGCACACATGAAATCAGCATCATCTCGCAGTCTACCTCTAATACCACTACATCTTTTGTGCACCCACTTATCACAAACACTACACAAGATGGAATTGCTTCCCACACCCTTGTGGCAAACTGCACATGGCCACTCTCCCTCTCCTCTGATTGTACCGCCACCAACCCTAGATATCATCACTTTTGTTTTATCTGCATTTACCCTTAAGCCCTTGTACCCCATACCATCTCTCCACTTCTTAAATCTTTCCTCTGCCTCCTTTTCATTCTCTGCAATCAACACCAAATCATCAGCATACAACATCTCCCATGGGAGTCCATCTCTGAAGTCACTTGAGAGGACTTCAAGCTGACCCCTGATGCACACCAACATTCACGGAAAACTCATCACTCAAAGCTCCATTAAATTTTTTTTTTAAATGGCGACTGTAAATCGTGCCTCGGAGTCCCCAGGGAGGGGGACCATAAATGCCCCCTCCATCCGCCCCTCTCCTGGTGACGACTCTCGGAGCTGCCTGGAACCACTGTCTGACTCACTCCTTCTTCATTTCTGTAACATTCGCGGCCTTTCCTCTAACTTTCGCTCTGTTGAGCACCACCTCTTCTCCTCTAAACCTCACCTTCTCTTTCTCTCTGAGACTCAGCTGTCTGAGACAACTGACAGAAAACCCTTTTCTGTATCCTCCTACTTTCTCTATTCTCATTTCAAAGCCAAAGGTGGCTGTTGTGTATATGTATGCAACGATCTATCTTGCTCTCGTGTTCCTGAACTTGATTCTTCTGAATTTTCTACTCTCTGGCTTCAGCTCTTCTGTCATTTTCTGACTAAATATATCTGTGCTGTTTACTTATCTCCTAATTCTACTGACTATCAAAAATTCTTTGACTATCTTACTTCTACGATGGAACACATTCTATCCATTTCTCCTTTCTCTGAAATCTCCATTCTAGGAGATTTCAATGTTCACCACC
>JAGKTI010031293.1:0-12172 GCA_018397915.1 Birgus latro
CTCCTCCCCCTCCGGCTCTAGACGAGAGTGCTTTTCCGCCTCTCCCAACGGCCCTCACTCATCAGTCAGTAACAGTGGAGGTCCATCATCCTACACCAGCCATGACCCCGCCACCGACCAACATACCTGCTCCACCTTCGCCCTCCACAGCAGGCTCTCCTCAGGTTCTCTTCACCGAGAACGAACTGCGGGCTTTTGGAAGGGAGATAGCCCTGTGCTTGGCTCAGCTACTGGGGGAGCTCCATGGCAAACAAATCAACTCAACGCCCCTTCTAGATATGGTAGACAAGACTCTAACAGAGATGGTGGAAGCGAAAAAGCGGCCTCCCCCCTCTCTGTCTGCTCCTCATCCCGTATCTCCAGTCAAGGTAGTAAGGGTCAAGGAGCCAGCCAGGGCCAAGGAGCCAGCCAGGGCCAAGGTGCCTTCTGCTCCACTTCCTCAGCATCGCCGCCAAGCCCAGGTCACCTCCTCCCCAGGGCCAGCCCCAGCCTCAGCAGTGGTAGAGGCAGAGCGAAGGGCTACTCATCGTCAGCGGCAGACAGTTTTCTCTCCAGGCCTGGTCATACCTCCACTGGCACTTGCCCCAGCCACAGCAGTGACAGAGGAAAAATGCAGAGCTCCTGCCCCCCGGTGCCAGCCTGCACACCCTCAAGGCCCAGTTCACACCTCACCAAGGCTTCCCCTAGCTTCGGCAATGGTGAAGGCAGAGTGCGATGCTCCAGGTCTCCTGCACGGGACTGCTCACCGTTCCCCACTCTAACCACTCCTGCCTACCTCCGTGTATTGCAGTGGAACTGTTTAGGGGCGTGGAGTAAGCTCCCTCACCTCCAGGAAGTGGCTGACATGGAGAATATCCATGTATTCCTTTTGCAGGAGACGCTCCTTCCTCACGGCTCCCCTTTTAGACTCCGAGGCTACAACGGATTCTTTCTACCTAGGGTCCGGGGCACTACACGGGGTTGTGCCATCCTTGTGAAGGACTACATCCCCTGCACAGAATGCAACCCCCCTATTCACTGCGGAGAGGGTGTTGAAGTTCAAGCTGTAACCCTGGAGCTTGCCACGACTTCCTTAACTATATATAATATCTATAAAAGTCACGGAGGGACCCTAGACGTTGGGGAGCTTCTAAATCATGCTGCTGCTGTACCCACAGTCATTGGGGAAGACTTTAATGCTCACCACCCCATCCTCTCCTCGCCCCTTCCGGCGAATGAGGCAGGGCGACATGTTGCCATGGCCCTCGAGGAAACTGCGGGAATCTCCTTACTAAACAACTTGTCCGAGCCCACACATGTCAAAGGCGGCAGGCTCGACCTTTCCATTGCCTCTGCATCTCTTGCTAGTGTGTCGACGTGGTCCCTGCACTCATTCCTCACCAGTGATCACTTCGCTGTGGTGATGGAATTACAGGTGGCTCCTTTTTCACCTCCCCCGCCGCCTCCTCCCCGCTGGGACTTACGGTGTGCACCCTGGCCAGAGTATGCGTGGGCTGTGGAGGTCGCCATGGAAACTTTTGTTCCCCCGCATTCCCTTGAGGACCATGCTGAGCAGGTTGCCCATGCCTTACGTCACGCCGTTGCAGCCAGTATTCCCCTCACTAAGCACCCCACGGTTTTCGTCAAAGACCACTGGTTCTACAACAAGCGGGTCCAAGAGCTTAACCATCGGATGAACTCGGCCCGCAAGACCTACCGTCGGCGGCCTTCTTCTCTGACCAGGAAATACTTGGCTGCAGTGGAGCGACACGTCTCGCAGGAAAAGCGCCGCATTCGGGACGAGGCTTGGATGAGGTGGTGCAGGTCACTAGATTCCCACTCCACACTTGGCGAGATGTGGGCGCGGATTAAGTCCGTTTACTCCCCCCGACCGGCAAGAACACCTTCACATCCTGACCCTGCTGGCAAGGCACTTCGTCTTGCTGCTCATTTTGCTGCCCGTAATGCCCCCGCTAGCCTCCCACAGTCTATCGGTGATCTGCAAGCTCGTCTTGCAGGCCCCCGTAGGGTCTTGGTTGAGGCTGCTTGCTCTCGACCTGACGCTGCAGACCACCTATTCACTGTTGGGGAGCTGGATCGAGTGTTAAACGGCAGAAAGGATACGGCTCCAGGCCCTGATGGCCTTGTCTACTCCCTCTTGGCTCGCACCAGCCAAGCAGGGAAGGCTCGTATCCTGGATCTGTTTAATCACTTGTGGCTTGAAGGGCGTCTCCCGGGATCGTGGAAGACAGCCATTATTCACCCCATCCCTAAGCCACACAACCCGGACTCCATGAGGCCGATATCTCTCCTCAGCTGTATTGCCAAGACTGCTGAGAGGCTAATCCTCTCTCGTCTTGCCTGGAGGTTGGGACCGCTCCATCCACGGCTCTTCGCTTACCTCCCTGGCAGGAGTGCTCAGCACTGTTTGGCCTCCTTTCTTGGCGAACTGAGGAGTGGTCGTGGCATGGCTGTCTTCCTCGATCTCGAGAAGGCGTTTGAACTTGCCAACCCGGATGCAGTACTGGCAGCCCTCGCAGCCAAGGGCATGGGTGGTCGCCTCCTCTCATGGGTGAGGGACTTCTTTCTCGACCGAGCTGCTTGTGTGCGATTCCAGGGCAAAATATCCCCCGCTTATCCACACGTCAATGGCACACCCCAGGGAAGTGTTCTCAGTCCTCTTTTATTTAATGTGTTAATAGAGGAACTGCTCACTGTTGACTATGGTCAAGGGATTTCTCTACTGCCCTATGCAGATGACTTAGCATTGGTCTTCTCTGGGCGAAACTGCTATACCCAGGCACCAACTGCACTCACCCGCCTTCATGACAAATGTTGCGAACTTGGTCTAAAAATCAACTTTAACAAGACCAAATGCCTACCTTTCGGTCTTCGCCACCCAGACCGTCCCCTCCTCCTTGGGGGTCAACGCCTTGCCTTTGTACGATGTCACCAGTACCTAGGCGTCTGGTTCGACAGCCAACTTAAGTTTGCCAGCCATGTGAGGTATGTACGGGAACGGGCGGTTACTCGCATCTCTGCCCTCAAAGCCCTTTCTAGCCGCAATATGGGTGCCTCGTACAGCGTCCTGTGTACCTTTTACACCCACGCCATCCGATCCCTTGTGGACTATGGGGCTGTATGTCTCATTGGGATCTCAGAGTCGCTTCATCGTTCCCTGGAAGTGGTACAAAATACTGCCCTACGTGTGATGCTTGGGGCACCACCATGGACGCGTCTTGTTAATCTTCGGGCTGAGAGCGGTTTCCCATCTCTGCAACATCGCATTTGGGCACAAACAGCAGCTGTCGCTGCTAAGCTATGCGGGCACCAGCCCCACCTTCCTGTCTCTGTTCTCCTCCAGCAAACACTTGATCAGCCCCCGAATCCACGCCCTGGAGGTGATTGGATTCTCCTTGCCGCCAAAGCAGTTCGCAGACTTGATGCCGCTGATGCCGTCAGGGGTGGTCCTGATTTGCCTGACCCTGCCTATGCTTCAGCACCACCCTGGCTTCCTCCTGTGATTGTGTGTGTTGAGCCTACTGTGGCAAACCCAAGGGTCTCTCTTCCTGCTCTTCTTCAACAGGATGGATTGCGTCGTATGGTGGCTCTCTACACTCCTGATGCTGCCGTCTATTATACAGATGGGTCTGTGGGTGCTGATGGGACTGCAGGCGCTGCTTTTATTTGTGACGAGTGGGTTGAGTCCTGGCGTATCACCTCTGGCGCTTCAGCCTACCAAACTGAGCTTGTTGCTATCCTTGGTGCTCTTCGCCATGCCGATCGCTTCCCCCATCGGCGCATCATTATACATACAGACTCCCTCTCTTCTATACATGGCCTGCAGCAGCTCAATTTCACAGACAACAGGTTCCTACTTACCTCCATCCTGGCTGTTGCAACTACCATCGCTACCCGGGGAGGTGAAATTTATCTACACTGGATTCCTGGACATGTTGGAATTATGGGCATCGAGCGTGCTGCTGCTGCTCACCTCGCCTGCACTCTCCCTATCGTCACCTTTCCGTTACGACCTAGCTTATCTCGCATCTTGCGACGGGTAACTGACGCTATCCACCGTCTTTCCCGGGAAGATCATCAATTCCAGGTATACGAAGGCTCTCGCTCTGTCACCTGGTATGCCATTGCTACAACCTATACACCTGTTGATGTACCCACCGGCACACCCAATCACCTTCTTGTCAAGCTTCGCCGGTTGCGTCTGGGATATCCATGTTATAACCAGATGACTGGTGGAAACCCAGAGCCGTGCCCTCATTGCTTCAGCATTAGTGCAACACCTCTTTTACATTATATTCTTGACTGTCCCGCAACACATTGTCTTAGGCGTGGCCTTGGTGAGCAGCTTCTCAGGGATGACGATTATCGTTTGGCTGCAGAAACTATTGTTCGGGCACCTGCCTCTGTGATTTTGGGGGTTGTGGCTACCTACCCTCCCCCACGTTAACCTGTAACCCTAAATCTTTGTACAGCTTTTCTCTGACAGGCTTTTGTTTTTGCCCGTATCCTCCCAATGGGGAGGCAAATCTAAATCATCATCATCTTCACGCCACCAGTTCCTAACTCGTAGCAATATCCGAGTTGCCTCTTACCTTTCTCAAAAGCCACTATAAATAGTTTATTGCATAACACAGTAAAATTTACGGAAGGCTTGGACACAATAAAATTCATGAGCAATTTTAAAAAATACTTTCTTATGGACAAACTCAGTGGGATCCACTCCTAATCAACTTAGCTCACCCAACTCGGTGCAACTGAATAACGAATCAGCACTTTTCATTGGAAAATATTCTAATATTTTCCGCCACAGTGGCTCATACACACCTAATTATCTGAAATCCACTAAAAAAATTGTACTTAATATAACTTCATTAAAAAAAAAACAGGTTTCAGAGCTAAAATACGCCAATGTTGGCAGATGTTTCCCCTTCAGATTGTCAGTCTTTATATCTCGATCAGCTAATCAGTGGTTGGCAAATGTTAGCAGATATTTCCCCTTTAGATCGTCAGCACACCTTGACAGACTTCTATTCTGCAAAAATATTTGAGTACAAAAAAATGTATCTGCATTGTAAATCGATATTTATTAAAAAACAAAAGTCCATTAGGGCGAGTTGTTAGGCTAGAGGCAAAACAATTCTGCTAACCTTAAGAAATTTTCACCATGAATTCTGATTTTCTATTGATAATTAAATTAAGCACAAATTTTTGACTGAATTTCAAATAATTAGGTGTGCAAACCTACAGTAGGCGCGGAAAGTATCGACGTTTTTTTCCCGACGTCATTCTTTTTCCTGTTAAGTGAAGTAGGGTCAATACTACACTCCCCTGTGATGCGAAATGAGCTGACGCTTTTTCAGCGGGAGCTGGCAACCATGCTTGATAGGTTTGGCACCACAGGAGCAGGCTCAGTAATGTTTGGGCAGCCACAGGAGGAGGATTGTCTCTGTGTGTGATGCACCACGAGGGCATGTTTTGACTCAAATAACACAGTTATTTGGTTATCTACCACATTCTCATCATGCCTAAAGTAACCACAAGCAAGGACAAACGTGTTAAAGTGATTACTATATACAAAGCTGGTCACAAACTCCCATTTATTGCAAATCAGTTGGTGTTAGACTGAGGACAGTGCAGAGACTGGTGAAGCAGTTCAAGGGCAGTGGGGAGGCCATTCCTCCCACTCCACTTCCCAAGCCTGGGAGACCTCGTAAGACAACCTTCAGGACCCGTCAGCTGATCTCAAGGCAAGTTAGCAAGGATCCAAGGCTAACAGCATGGGATTTAAAAGAAAAGAACCCACAGTTGCTGGCAGATGTGTCTGTCAGAAGTGTGCAGCAGCTGTTGCATGACGATCTGGGCTACAGGAGTTTTTGTGCTCGTAAAAAACCACTGCTAACTGCACTTCAGAAGAAAAAGAGAGTAAATTTTTGTAAGAAATATCTTGCCTGGAGTGAGGAGCAATGGAAAACTGTGCTTTGGAGTGATGAGTCAACATTTACTGTCACTGGTACCCCTTCATCACGAGTGTACCGCAAACCAGGCAGTGACCCCCTGGATCCTAAGTACACTTCCAAGTTTGTTAAATACCCAGCCTCACTCATGGCTTGGGGCTGCTTTGCATATTATGGTGTTGGTAGGTTGGTAATTCTACCTGCAAATGAAAAAGTGAACCAGAACAATTATTTGGAACTCTTATGTGATGTTTTAAGTGACTCTTTTGATAAAACCAAGGCAAGAGTATTTATGCAAGATTCTGCCCCTGCACATGTTGCAAAGTCAGTGAAACAGTGGCAAACAGACTGTGAAGTTCCATTTATTCGAGATTGGCCCAGAAACAGCCCAGATATCAATCCCATTGAGAATTTATGGGCGCACATGAAGCGGCAGCTGCGTAGTATGGACACATCATTTTTGCCTAAACTTGAGGCTGCAGCTATGGAGCAGTTTTAGTCCGTCTGTTCTGCAAAACTACGCCATCAGTCTCCCCAGACACCTTAAGAAGATAATAAAGGTGAAGGGGAATGCCAGTAACTACTAAATTCAATAGTTAATGTTAATTTATTTGTTTCTCCTTGCTAACCACAAGAATTTTTTTTTTTTTTTAAGATGGCATCAACACTTTCCGCGCCTACTGTATATGGTAAAGATTAAAATATTTTCCAATTAAAACTGCCAGTTTGGTCCAAGATCGAATCAATGACCGTGTGTTTATCTCAGTCAGCTGATGAGTGTGGTTGGCTCACCTTGTGGTGTTCCATTCCTTGTTCATTTTCCACTTTTTCCTCAACTTTCTGATCTTCTATCATACCTTCCACATTCTCGTCAACATCGGTCTAAACAACCATTCTTAGGGTTGCAGCTAGCAAAATACCGCTCGTGTCTGTTATTGTTATTGTGTCAGTGTTATTACATTATGTACTGTGTATAATGTTGGTACAGGTAGCCTACATTCCAAAATGCTCTAGAATATCGGAATAATTACCGGACAATGTTGGAGAATTCGGACAATGTATGGTAATAGTCCAGGGAATGGTATGTGGGGCCCTACTTCTGCGATTTCCGGACTGGACTCCCCCTCCTTTTAGTCCGGGAAATCAAGGGTCAAGTGTATTGGATTAGCCAACACCTGATATGAGCCTCTACGTGTGTAGTGACACTATACAGGAATGCCTACGTGGGGGAGAGTGAGGGGATGACCACTGGGAGCTGCGGCCGTAACATGTTAACACTAAGCCAATTTGGAAGCCCGACGACATATTGTGGCACACTTATACTGAAGGTTAATCGCTGCTTGCACTGAGCCAACTTCAAACAATAGGAACTACAACTGTTGTAACACCACGTTCAGTGTTTATTGTAGATAATTTTATGAAGTTTTGTAACTGCAACCTCTACAAGCATTACTGAAATCCTTACAGGATATTAGTGACTACATACTGCTAATGACACGCTCAGTGAGGTGGGGCAGTGAGTAGTGCATGGTGGCCGTGGTTATATGTATAATTTGTAACATTCCAATGTATCCAGAAAACCAATGGTTATGTGTCATATTTACACAACCTCATGGATCTTACATAAAAGACAATGAAATTACATCTCTATGGTTCTCACAACAGCCATGAGGGACCTGGCCGAAGCTAGGTCTTTCCTCATCCCGCATTCGGCGTTATATCTCTAAAGGTTTCTTATTACAGTATAGCCTCACTATAATGGACTTCAGTACACAGGAATTAGCTTTTTTCGGAGTCAGGGAGCCAACCAGAATTATCTGTTATACAGTAATCCCTTTACTATTCGGACGCTCATTATTCGGATCCCTCACTATTTGGACCTCGTGGGCTGTCCGCCCCCCAAAATGCCCAAAAATCCGAAAAAATCCTATTTTTTTGGACCGCATCAGTTTTAATTTCCTGCGCGTGCTGATAGGCTGTGTTTTCGTGCGTGGCGCCTATGTGTCCGTCCCATTTCCCGCTCCGCTTCTAGGTCGTAAACACGCTTCGACAATGGCGGCCGAAGTGATTGGTTTTGTGGTGATACCCTACCTTCTGCAGGCCCTGATGCTGCCCTTTACCTTCTTCATCATGTGTGTGATGATGGCCCTGCCTCCTGAGAAGAGGAAGAAAGTGGTTCTGACTCTGGAGAAGAAGAGGGAGGGGTATTGGAGAAGGTGGACGCCGGGTGGCCGACATCACGGATTCGTCGTGAATTCAACCTTCCTCGCTCCACCTTGTTCGATATCAAGAAGTCCCGAGACAAATTACAGCAGTACACGGCTGATTTCGCTTTGAAGACCAAACGAAACGTGGAGAGGAAGGTGATGTTTACTCCTAAGTATGCAGACATTGACCGGTCCACTCTGATTTGGTATCGACAACAACGTGCTGCTGGTGTGTTGGTACGTGGAATGGAGCTGAAAGCTGCTGCTGAGAAGTTCGCAAGGCTCCAGGCCTCGTCACTAGACCACACGGGAATTTACTGTTATGTACAGTGCAGTGAAGTGATGTGATCCCAGTTATGCAAAAAAAACGTTGTGGAAAGTGATGGTGAGAAGTGCTGGTGATTGTCAATTGTAACGGTGTGTCAGGTGCAAGGTCTTCCTGTTAGAGTCTGAGATGATAGAGCGAGTTATACATCAGAACGGTGGCTTCTTTTTTGTAAGTACCCTAACTTCATCAAAATTCCTTGTTTTGTTCTTTCCATATCATTAATCTCATGCATAAACTTCTTCCTTAGCCTTTATCATTCTTTTTCTGTGCCTGCCCTCCTTTCTTCCTATTTCTCCTATATTTCCTGTCACTTCTTACTGCTTTTCTTTCCTTTACAGGTGGCATAACATTGAGTGACAAGCCAAACGGTTTCCTGTAAGCCAAGAAACCATTTACAATGCTGGGTGGTAACCACATAACCAAACCATACGTGCTCCCTACGTGTCAACAAGCTTTTTTTTTTTTTTTTTTTTATGTGTTCGACTCTGGGCATAGGCTTCACAGCCTGCTATCAAGGCCCAGTCGTCCTCCTACAATCTACATGTCACCACTTCGGCGCTTAACACCCACTGTCCATATTGAATACATGCTAGGGCTGTCTCATACAGGACTGGTGTATTGGTATTAGCGGGGTCATTTTTACGACATGTCGGCGGGTCTTCTGGTAGATCAGTAAAGCCTGATTTAATGAAATTCAAATTCTTAAACTGTTCCCTGCACCAGCGAGGATTCGAACCTGGGTCCCACGGGACCGCAAGCCAATTCTCTACCGATCGAGCTACCGCCTCCCCTAAAAAGGTTGGTGGAGGGTTAGTGCCCCTCCCCGTAAAATAAATAACTCAAAGTCAAATGGCCACCCCATACGGGATTATGGTGTCTGGCAATAGATAGATAGATAGATAAACTGTGTGCAAGATGATTTCCATAAAGATTTTCATGTCTAACCTGTTTGCAGCATGCTGTAAATGTTAAAAAATTTCCCAAGATGTTAATCATAATTTCCTGCTTTCAATTTAATTTTTTCATGCAGGGTTTTAAGTGCACCAGCTATGAAAAAGGTGAATGCCAATGAATTTCATGTCCAGTCATAAACTAACCTAATATTGTGTTAATCATAATTTCTTGCTTTTAATTTAATTTTTTCATGCATGGTTTTAAGTGCACCAGCTATGAAAAAGGTGAATGCCAGTGAATTTCATGTCCGGTCATAACCTAACCTAACATTGTGTTAATCATAATTTCCTGCTTTTAATTTAATTTTTTCATGCATGGTTTTAAGTGCACCAGCTATGAAAAAGGTGAATGCCAATGAATTTCATGTCTGGTCATAACCTAACCTGACCTAACAATGTGTTAATCATAATTTCCTGCTTTTAATTTAATTTTTTCATGCATGGTTTTAAGTGCACCAAGCTATGAAAAAGGTGAATGCCTTTGATTATTGTGCATGATGATTACCATAAAGATTTTCATGTCTAACCTGTTTTCAGCATGCTGTAAATGTGTAAAAAAATTTCCCTAAATGTTAATCATAATTTCCTGCTTTCAATTTAATTTTTTCATGCATAGTGTTTAAGTGCACCAGCTATGAAAAAGGTGAATGCCAGTGAATTTCATGTCCGGTCATAACCTAACCTAACCTAACCTAACCTAACCATTTTTCTGGTAACAATTTACATCATTTATTGTATTTGATCCTTTGTATCCAATAATTTAGTGCATAAAATGTGAGAAAAGATGATTTCCATTTCCGATACTTACTTATACTATGCTGGCAAGTTCTGACCACTTATGCCTCACTCACCTCTAAATCATCATTTTTTGGTTAAAATTCACTTAATTCATGCTTTGTGTGCATTGTTTATGTGAAAAGGGACCTGAATAAGTGCTATACATGTGCGGTAGGGAGGTAGGTAGTTTTCTGATTTAGGTTAGGTTAGGTTAGGTTAGGGTCATGAATGGCCAGTGCTGGAGCTTCAGGCCCAATATTCGGACAAGACCACTGTCCGGACATGCCTTTGGCTCTATTGTGTCGAATAGTGGAGGAATTCCTGTATATGGAGTAGATGGGACATTGTTGAAGGCCATGAAGAGTACGTACGAGGGTGCTAAGGCTGCAGTGCGTGTGGATGGTGAACTGAGTGAATTTTTCCATTTGAAGGTTGGACTGAAACAAGGATGTATCATGTCTCCGTTGCTGTTCAATCTGTATATGGACAGGGTTATAAAAGAGATACAAGGTCGGGCAGTGGATGCTGGAGTAGCCCTAGTGAGAGAGGGCAATGTTTGGAAACTCCCTGTACTGTTGTTTGCAGATGATACTGAGTTGTTGAGTGAGGACGAAGGGGAGCTGCAAGGCTTGCTAGATGAGTATGGGAGAGTGTGTAAGAAACGGAATCTAAAGGTGAATGTAGGGAAGAGTAAAGTGATGGTCTTTGACAGAAGTGAAGTCAGTGAATGTACAATGAGGAGGATATGGAGAATGAGTAAATTTAAGTACTTGGGTAGTGTGATGAGTAAGGACGGAAATCTGGAGGGTGAGGTGCTTGAAAGGGTGCAGCTGGGAAGAAAGGTTGCTGGTTCCTTGAAAGCAGTCATACGAAACAGGGAAGTGAGCATGGAAGTGAAAAAGCTGCTACATGACAGTATTGTGATACAAACTCTAACATATGGAAGTGAAGCTTGGACCCTGTTGGAGGGACAGAAGTCAAAGGTGAGAGCAGTGGATATGAGTTATTTGAGAGGAGCATGTGGAGTCACATGGAAAGACAGACTGACAAATGAGGAAGTGAAGGATCGTTGTGGTGTGGATGTGACAGAAAGCGTTAGGAGAGACACATTAAGGTGGTTTGGCCGTGTGGAGATGATGGAGAATGAGAGACTGATGAGGAGAGTGTATGTGAGTGAGGTGGAGGGGGGAGAAGGAGGGGGAGGCCAAGGATGAGATGGAGGTATATGAGTCGTATGTGAGCTGGGAGCAGGGTAGTGTAATGGCAGGGGACAAAGCGACATGGGAGGCGATTTGTTTGTGGCCACCCATTATGGGATTAAGGCATCTGGTAATAGTGGGATAGAATATTGCACTGTCTCAGTCTGGGGAAATCCATTGGTATGTGAACCTTTCTTGCACCAACAACTTTCAAAACACTGTAATACACCACCAAAGTATCTAAAACCATAGTGTTGTGGCTGTGTCAACTATTCTCATAGACACAAGAATGTTGTTCACAAATCACACAGTACAACAAGTACTTTGTAAGCAAATAAAATAACTATCTATCTATCTATTGCCAGACACCTCAATCCTGCACGGGGTGGCCACAAACAAATCGCCTCCATGTCACTCTGTCCCCTGCCATTTCACTACCACGCTCCCAACTAACACCCCCCTCTCTCATATACCTCTCCACTCCATCCCTCCATCTCATCCTCGGCCTCCCCCTCCCTCTCGCCCCCTCCACCTCACTCACATACACTCTCCTCGTCAGTCTTTCACTCTCCATCCTCTCCACATGCCCAAACCACCTTAATGTGTTTCTCCTAACGCTTCCCATCACGTCCTCAACCACACCACAATGCTCCTTCACTTCCTCATTTGTTAGTCTGTCTCTCCATGTGACTCCACATGCCCCTCTCAAATAACTCATTTCCACTGCTCTCACTCTTGACTTCTGTCCTTCCAA
>JAGKTI010031294.1:0-12172 GCA_018397915.1 Birgus latro
CACCACGAGGGCATGTTTTGACTCAAATAACACAGTTATTTGGTTACCTACCACATTCTCATCATGCCTAAAGTAACCACAAGTAAGGACAAACGTGTGGAAGTGATTACTTTATACAAAGCTGGCCACAAACTCCCATTTATTGCAAATCAGATGGTGTTAGACTGAGGACAGTGCAGAGACTGGTGAAGCGGTTCAAGGACAGTGGGGAGGCCATTCCTCCCACTCCACTTCCCAAGCCTCGGAGACCTCGTAAGACAACCTTCAGAAACCGTCAGCTGATCTCAAGGCAAGTTAGCAAGGATCCAAGGCTAACAGCATGGGATTTAAAAGAAAAGAACCCACAGTTGCTAGCAGATGTGTCTGTCAGAAGTGTGCAGCAGCTGTTGCATGATGATCTGGGCTACAGGAGTTTTTGTGCTCGTAAAAAACCACTGCTAACTGCACTTCACAAGAAAAAGAGAGTAAATTTTTGTAAGAAATATCTTGCCTGGAGTGAGGAGCAATGGAAAACTGTGCTTTGGAGTGATGAGTCAACATTTACTGTCACTGGTACCCCTTCATCACGAGTGTACCGCAAACCAGGCAGTGACCCCCTGGATCCTAAGTACACATCCAAGTTTGATAAATACCCAGCCTCATTCATGGCTTGGGGCTGCTTTACATATTATGGTGTTGGTAGGTTGGTAATTCTACATGCAAATGAAAAAGTGAACCAGAACAATTATTTGGAGCTCTTATGTGATGTTTTAAGTGACTCTTTTCATAAAACCAAGGCAAGAGTATTTATGCAAGATTCTGCCCCTGCACATGTTGCAAACTCAGTGAAACAGTGAGTAACAGACTGTGAGGTTCCCTTTATTCGAGATTGGCCCGGAAACAGCCCAGATATCAATCCCATTGAGAATTTATGGGCGCACATGAAGCGGCAGCTGCGTAGTATGGACACATCATCTTTGCCTAAACTTGAGGCTGCAGCTACTGAGCAGTTTTAGTCCGTCTGTTCTGCAAAACTACGCCATCAGTCTCCCCAGACGCCTTAAGAAGATAATAAAGGTGAAGGGGAATGCCAGTAAATACTAAATTCAATGGTGAGTGTTAATTTATTTGTTTCTCCTTGCTAACCACAAGAATGTTTTCTTTTTTTAAGATG
This sequence comes from Birgus latro, assembly GCA_018397915.1. Classification (NCBI taxonomy): domain Eukaryota; kingdom Metazoa; phylum Arthropoda; class Malacostraca; order Decapoda; family Coenobitidae; genus Birgus; species Birgus latro. The sequence continues at coordinate 1,154 of JAGKTI010031294.1, forward strand.
GCGTCAACACTTTCCGCGCCTACTGTATATTACGTTTATACAATGTTATGTCACTACAATATCATGATGAATACCATGTATGTTTATTCAATATACAGTATTAATATCAATGTACCATGTTACTATATATTTTGTAAAACTGTCATATAGACAGATGTTGTGGGCATGACAGTTTGGCGTGACCAAGTGATATGAATGCATTAATATGTTATGACAATATGTACTATCGCTGGTATGACAGCTTTGAGTGACCAAGTGATATGTAGGAACTAATATGTTATAAAAACATGAAAAAATTATAGACAATAATATATAGGTATTGACATGAGTAATACTTACGCAATTGTCATGTCTGATGGACAAGGAATGTCGAACACATATTCTAGTTCAAGAATGTCAATGTATCACAAACTCTTTAAACCAAACACTACAGGTATTTCATAAGCACACAGTATAGGCAGCTTGAGCCAGTTATCTGACATTAAGGGAAACCACCTATGGAAAGGTACCAAACAAAGACACACCTATGCACTGGTTGGTATATAACCCCCGGGAAAGCAACTGTAAGGGCTGAGAGCCCAACAGTACAATCGAGGGCAAAAAGCAGGAGATAGGGTAGTTAGGCAGTTCACCGTCACACAATACTACGTTATGCTGTCAAGCACACCTCCACATAACGTTGAACAATAAAACTCCGTAACCCAAGAAGTGACCATAAATCACCAAACTCATGATAAAAGGATACAAAGAGAAGGAAAGTGAGATAGAGAGAGAGAGCTACCTATTTACTCTACTTGACAATGCATCATTTTACTAGCAACGGCCCAAACACTCCACCGGTGATAGAGGGGCAGTCATTACCATACGATACACTTACAGTACCTTCCTCCATCTAATCAAACTCCTCGACTACATCTATCAACATCATCACACTACCCAAGTACTTAAATGTACTCTCACTTTTCATATCCTCATCATCCAACCTCACTGAACATACAGTGACTTCTTTCTCTCAAAGACCATACCTTTACTCTTCAGTACATTTACCTTTAGATTCCGTTTCTTACACGTTCTCCCTAGCTCATTCACCAAGCTTTGCAGTTCCCTTTCATCTTCAATTAACAATACAGTATCATATGCAAACAGCAATACTGTATAAGAAGTTTCCAAATGCTCCCGTGTCTCATTAGGGTCGCTCCAACATCCACCTTGTACCTCTTTTGTAACCCCATCCATATACAGATTGAACAACCATGGAAACATGACACATCTCTGTTTCAATCCAACATTCAAAAAGAAAAATTCACTCAGTTCACTATCCACATGCACTGCAGCCTTAGCATCCTCATACATACTCTTCACAACCTTCAACAACTTCTCATTTCTCCATAATTATATACTTGATATTTTCCACATTTCTTGTCTATCCACTCTGTCATATAAATACATTCTCCAAATCAATGAAGGCCACATACAACTTCGTAGCTTTCTCTAGAGACTTTTCCACTTAAGACCTAAGGATGAATTACTGATCTTCACAACCTCTTCTCCTCCTAAAACCTCCCTGTTCTTCTCCAACTAATTTCTCTGTTATTCCCTAATTCTGTCATTATGTATCCTACTATACACTTTTCCTATTGCACTAAGAAGACAAATGCCCCTATGATCACCACACATTTCTTTTTTCCCTTTTCCTTTGTACAGGGGAATAATTATACCTGACTTCTAATCCTCCAGGACTCTACCTTCCTCCCAGGCCAACTTGTACATCTTCCATATCTACGCTACTACTATCTCTCCCCCAAGCTTCATCATTTTACCACACACTCCATCAATTCCTGGGGCTTTCCCCATTTGGACTTTCTTCATTGCTTACACTTCCACCCTACTGATCTATTCTTCCTTTCTCACCTCCCTCCTTCTCCCAGCCATTCCCAGGCCACTTATACTCACATTACTTTTATTCTTTATGATAAAATGTTCCTTAAAATTCTCTCTCTCTCTCTCTCTCCTCACTTTTCCTCCCTTCTCCACTATCAATCTACCATTTTCATCCTTCACTCCCCTTCTAACATCTTTATCACCCTGTCTAACTCACTCTACCTCCTTCCAGAACATTTTCTTACATTCCCTCCACTTACACTCAAATTTCCTTCCAAATCCCTCATCCACTCTCTTCATACTTTCTCTTACTAATCTTTTCACCTCTCTCTTCCTCTCTACACATAACTCTCTCTTATGTCTCTCAACTTCCTCCAAGCCTCTGCTTCCCATCCACTCACTATTGTATATGCTTTCTTCTTTTGCACCACAGCTTGTCTCTCCTCTTCATTCCACCATGTTGTTCCTTGCACTCCCTTTCACCCCATATACCACCTCGCATGCTGCACAGATTTCTTCTGTGAAAATCTTGCACACACCTTCCACCTCCCCCGTCTGCTCCAAATCATATTTACCCAATCACTCCTCCACTTCCCTCTCATTCTGCCTTTTCCATCCTCTTGCAACCTTTCTACCCTCTTTGTATGGACTACTTTTTCCTGTCCATTCCTCCTTCCGTTCCTCCAATGCATCTGAATCTTGACTCCCCTAACCTCTGTATGCTCTTGCATCCATTACATACCCTCCCATTCTGTCATCGACGTACGCATAATCAATCACTGCCTTCCATTCATTTAGTTCATCATCCACCTTTCACATCACGCACCACTTATACCTGTGGATCATTTTGTGCCTGACATGGGCATTTCAGGTACAGTATTTTGTTACCATTACTGTGTATGCTGCGTCCGAACTGCACGTACTGCGACAGGGAATTTTTTTGTTCCAAGTAAAATAATGCACATGATATTTTGCAATACTGGCAAGACATGGTCTCAACTTAGAATAAATTACAGTAATATTAATAAACTACTAATATACAACATGCTAATAAACTGTTTTGTCACATACCTTCTTTTCATTTCATTTTTTTTTTTCTTCAATACATACTTCTCCAAAAACTTAGTTGCCCCCTTCTTTGCCCTGCTTCCCATTAAGGTTTCAGTGATGCTATGGACTTCAAATTTGGATGTGAAATTGAGCATTCAGTGAAGAATAACCAGCTGAAAGCCCATAACTTTTTTTTTTCTTTTTTTTTACACATACACACACACACACACACACACCAAAGCATTTTTAGCTACAGTACTTTTTACCTGCGGTGACAGCCAGCGGGTAAATGAATGGCCAGTGTTCTTCCTCTGCTTCTGGAGAAATTCTTAAAAGGAGGCCTCTGGAGATATAAACGTAGTACCACATAAGGTAATTTGACACAGAGAATCCAAATCTGCCATCAGCTGACACCTGAGGTGGCACCATCTAGTAACAACTTTAGTAAAATTGCTTATTTACATACTGAGACATAAAACAGGTCCTATATGAGGTTATTTATTGTGGAGAATCCAAATTTAGTGTCAACTGACAACTGTGGTGGAGCCATGTAGCTTCAACTTTAATAAGTTTTTCATTTACCCCATTGAGACATATAAGTGGTCCCATATAAGGTTATTTGACTTGGCTAGTTACTAATTACAGCAAACCATTTGAAAAAAGAGCCTCGCCGCAGATCCCATAGCAATTCTACTCGTTTCAGTACCCACCTTCCACTTATGAAATTTTTAAATTAATACAAGACTACCCATCATCTGTGGGCCAGGTAGAATGTAATAATACTGTCAGATGAAAACATGACTACTATGTATTCATCCTGGATGGCTCCCAATGCTGGTTGAGTGACATGTGAACTCAAGCTGTGATTCTAATCAATGTCTATTAATTTAACTGTTCCTTTTACACTGAATACTTTCTAAGATTTGAGTTTTTGACATAGACAGACAAACATAGATAGATTTCGTACATAAATAATGACCATCGGCAATGTCTACCTGTGACTCTAAACAACTTTCATTCACCTTTTCCTTCTATAATCAATACTTTCTGAGATATGAGTTTTTGACACATACAGACACTGACAGATACATTTCGTACAAAAATAATGACCACTTCGTCTACCTGGCTTAATTATTTGGGCATTTAATATACAGTAGGAATATTTAACATTATATGAATCTAACTGTTCTTATAAAATATATGCATTTTATATTTTTTTATTAATTTTCCAAAATCAGGTCTGTTAGGTCAGACAACAGTGTTACCATACACAGTTTGGATGACAGTGTTACAGGGTTAAAAACTGCCAGTAATAACACTGTTAAAAGCATTCCATATACAATTAGCTTATAACACAAGGTTTCACCTTACCAAAATTACTGTTTACCAGTAAATGAAGCAATATCAAAAGCATATAACAAAAGAGATTATGTAAATCACAGCAGGGAAGCGAATAAGTCAGCCAGACAAGGTGCGAACATAGTTCAGCATGCGGTACACTTGCTTACAAGTTGATCACTTGCTTTTTGGAATATTCTAGCAGGCTTCTTGGAGTTTTTTACTCTAAGTTTCCCACAGAAAACCCATTTTCTTAATGCCATTTTTTTTTTTTTTTTTTAATGCAAGGAAGAAGAAACCAAAGGCCGTGGGCCCGCAAACTGTTCCTTCCAAGAAAAAAACAAAGACAATACAAAAGAGAGTCAAATTCAAGATCCGTTCATTTCGAGATGCCTGGACACACTGCATTTGAAAGACTGGAGATCAGAGGAAGTAGGAAATACAGACAGACGAAGACAGTTGCAGAGTTGACCAGTTGCATAAATGAAGGACTGGGAGTAACAGTTAACTCTTGCATTAGAGAGTTGGACAGAAAAGGGATGAGAGTTTGTTGCTAGACGGGTGGTACGCACCTGTCGTAGAGGTGGAAGGATGCAAGCAAACAGTTCAGAAGAAGAGTGGCCATTGAAGTAGTGATAGAAAAGAGATAAAGATGCAACAGTGCGGCAAAGAGACAGAGGTTGAAGGAAGCCAGTAAGAAGAGGAGAGTTAATGTTATGAAAAGCCTGTGACTCCTCTCTATTGAGAAGAGCTGCATGTGGGGAGCCTCCCCACACATGAGAGTTGTACTCCGCACAGGGGCGAATAAAACCCGTGTATAAAGTCAACACCTGAGCAGGGGAAAAGAAGGTTCGGAGTCGGCTTAGCTCACCTAATCTCTTGGAAGCAGACTTCACAAGAGATGTAATATGTTCTTTCCAAGATAAATCCCGAGTGAATGAAACCCCAAGCATTATTCAAGGATGATGCAGGACTGAGCTGGACATAATTAAACATTAGTGGGTACTCCTATGGAAGATTTTGTTGGGTTGATAGGTGTAAGAACCCGAGTCTTTGATGCATTAAAAGCAACAAGATTATTTCTGCCCCAGTCAGAGATACGAGCCAAGTCAGACATAAGGTGTGCCATAGCCTCATCCCTCGTTTGTTAAAGTAACTGCTAAGATGGATGTTGCGGGAACCGAATGGAAAGGTGAAGGGTGGAATCATCAGCATACGAGTGGATAGGGTTAGATGTACAGCCTAGAAGGTCATTGATGAATAAAAGGAAGAGAGTCGGTGATAGGGGACAGAGATAGTTGGAGCTCCTAGCCTTCAGGACTATCCTGATCATCAGGGAGGCACTGAACATGATTATGTGCAACACACTTTTTAGGAAAAGAGTAGGCTGATTACACATGTGTCTGGGAGTAACAGTAGACAGACTGACTAACTCCCATTCTGGAGGGCTGACAGGAGGTTAAGGAAGAACATTAAAGCTACAGGGAGCAAAGAGTGTGTTATGCCAAAAGTACCCACTGACGCAATATTCATTATCTAAGTCTCACGAAAAAGGGGGAGCAGTACTTTGTTTTTCCTGATCTGGAGAGGACTATTCACAGAGTTCCTAGGGAAATGGTAAAGTGGGCACTGAGACAGTTTGGGATCAAGGAGTGGTTGGTTAGAGTGGTTATGGCAATGTACTATTGGCCACAAGTACTCTTACACACTTCAGATTTGCCTCTCCCAGATTTCATCTGGTAACACTGACTCCATGTCCAGATGTACAACGTCCTATGTTCCACACCTCATTTTCCCTTCACGTATATACTTCTAGCTACTTATCTTGGGACAATATTCTATGAATACCTGTATTGTTATTAATCCCTCAGTCAGCCAAATATTTATTTACTCTGATTTTACTTTTATGTGTGAAGGAAACTGGTCTCTCCTCCCCCTCCCCCACCTTCCCCCCCTCTCTCTCTCATAGTCCCTCCCTCCCACTTCTCATTGTCTCTCTCCTTATCTTCCCCTCCTCTCTCTCTCTCTCATATGCCTCTAGATATTTACCTCTTCAGACAATATTTCTCTCGTCTATTATGCCAGTATCGATAAGAAGTTTTTGTTATTCCCTCTATCCATCCAGTAATTTATCTTGGGTATTTGCTCTCAAATTCTTATATTAGTCTGTTGGATTCGTGTCCAAAGGATCATAAAATCAAGGCTCTTCCAGGATTTGTGCGACTCCGAATTTACTCCTAGTCTACATCCATTCCCTCACCCCAGTCTTATGACTCTCGCTAGCATTAGCGCAGCCAGCTTGGGCTTTGACCTTCCGAGGAACCTGTTCAGTCTTGATCAGTTGTGAAATACAGTATTCCCTCCAATATCCGACGTAACAGAGCCAAAGGCATGTCCGGATATTGGTTCTGTCCGGATATTGGTCCTGAAGCTCCAGCACTGGTTTTTCATGACCCTAACCTAACCTGACCTAAATCAGAAAACTACCTTCCTACCTCCCTAGTGGTCATGTATAGCACTTATTTAGGTCCCTTTTCACATAAATAATGCATACATAGCATGAATTTATTGAATTTTAACCAAAAAATGATGATTTAGGGGTGAGTGAGTCATAGGAGCTCAGAACTTGCCAGCATAGTATAAGTAAGTATCGGACATGGAAATCATCTTTTCTCACATTTTATGCACTAAATTATTGGATACAAAGCATCAAATACAGTAAATGATGTTAACTGCTACCAGAAAAATGGTTAGGTTAGATTAAATTAGGTTAGGTTTAGTTAGGTTAGGTTAGGTTATGACCGGACATGAAATTCACTGCTTCAACCTTTTTCATAGCTGGTGCACTTAATAATCATGCATGAAAGAATTAAATTAGAAGCAGGAAATTATGATTAACACAATGTTAGGTTAGGTTAGGTTAAGACCGGACATGAAATTCACTGCTTCAACCTTTTTTCTAGCTGTTTTACTTAAGAACCATGCATGGATAAATTAAATTGCAAGCAGGAAATTATGATTAACATTTAGGGTAACTTCTTAACACATTAACAGCATCATGAAAACAGGTTAGGCATGAAAATCTTTATGGTAACCATAGGTTAGGTTAGGTTAGGACCGGACATGAGATTAACTGCTTCAACCTGGATAAATTAAATTGAAAGCAGGAAATTATGATTAACATTTAGGGTAACTTCTTAACACATTAACAGAATCATGAAAACAGGTTAGGCATGAAAATCTTTATGGTAACCATAGGTTAGGTTAGGTTAGGACTGGACATGAGATTAACTGCTTCAATCTTTTTTCTAGCTGTTTTACTTAAGAACCATGCATGGAAAAATTAAATAGCAAGCAGGAAATTATGATTAACATTTTCGGTAATTTTTAACACATGTACAGCATGATGAAAACACGTTAGGCATGAAAATCTTTATGGTAACCATAGGTTAGGTTAGGTTAGGTTAGGACCGGACAGGAAATTCACTGCTTCAACCTTTTTTCTAGCTGTTTTGCTTAAGAACCATGCATGGAAAAATTAAATAGCAAGCAGGAAATTATGATTAACATTTTCGGTAATTTTTTAACACATGTACAGCATGATGAAAACACGTTAGGCATGAAGTTAGGGTACTTACAAACAAAAAGCGGCCATCCTGATGTAATAACCCACTCTATCATCTCAGACTCGGACAGGAAGACGTTGCACCTGACACACCTTTCCACTTGAGAATTACCAGCACTTCTCACCAACACTTTGACCAAGGTTTTTTTTTTATAACTGGAATAACATCACTTCACTGCACTGTACACAACAGTAAATTCCCATGTGGTCTAGTGACGATCCATGGAGCCTTGTGAACTCCTCAGCAGCAGCTTTCAGCTCCGTTCCACGTACCATCACACCAGCAGCACGTTGTTGTCGATACAAAATCAACGTGGAGTGGTCGATGTCTGCATACTTAGGAGTAAACATCACCTTCCTCTGAACATTTCGTCTGGTCTTCGATGCAAAATCAGCCGTGTACTGCTGTAGTTTGTCTCGGGACTTCTTGATATCAAACAAGGTGGAGCGAGGGAGGTTGAACTCACGTAAGATGCGCCCTGTTGACCAGCCGGCGTCGACCTTGTCCAATATCTGCCTCTTCTTCTCCAGAGTTAGAACCACTTTCTTCCTCTTCTCAGGAGGCGGGGCCATCATCACAAACATGATGAAGAAGGTGAAGAGCAGTATCACGCACTGTAGGAGGTAGGGTATCACCACAAAAGCAATCACTTCAGCCGCCATTTTCGGAGTTGTTCACGAGGAAGGAGGGGAGTGGGTAATGGCGACCGATAGTGGCGTCACGAGTGTAAATAGAGGGAATCGGCGCGCACGGGAAATTCAAACTGACGCGGTCCCAAAAAATCGAAAATTAATCGATTTTTTTTCGGATTTTTTTCCCATTTTGGGGGTTGGGCAGCCAAGAATGTCTGGTTAGTGAGTATGTCCGGTTATTGCATGTCCGGATATTAGAGGGATTACTGTATTAATAATATTTAAAAAATCAACAACTGGTGTCTCTTCCCCCTATAACTCTCTCTCCCCACCCCTCCCTATTACTTCTCCAAGTGTTTAACCACTTAACCGCGGGCCATCACTTTCGTGACAGTCGGTGGCAATGGCTCGAGCCACAGGCCGTCAGTTGGGTGCATCTCTCGTTTTGTTTCGTTTCGTTTTTGAAGGCTCCAATATGCTTGCATGCGTCGGCCTTGGTCACCTAATGGCGGCTCTCCACGCTGCTCGATCCCTGGCAGCCTCCCTGTTCAGTCCCTTAACCCTTAAGTCACACTTAATGACCTCGTCCCATGTCTTTCTCAGTCTACCCCTCCCAACCTCTCCCACAATATTAACACTTCTCACCCTCTGTACCCAATTATCATCCCCCATCCTCTCCACATGTCCAAACAATCTCAGCCTACCTCTCCTCATCACAACACCAATACACTCCAGTCCCATCCTACCTCTCAACTCTTCCATCGTAAACCCAGCCCTCCCAGGCCTAGCACGCAGGGACGCACTGCACATCCACCTAATCACTGTCATTTCTGTACGTTTAAACCTGCAAATATCCTCTTCCTTTACTCCCCAGGTCTCGCTACCAAACAGCATCACACTCCTAACACATGCTGCACATAAAGACCCCTTAGCACGTAAGGAGAGCCCTCTAAATGTCAGGAGAGGCAACAGCTCCCTGAACTTCTTCCAACCACTTCTCACCCTAGCAACCGAGCTAACTCCAGGCCCACCTCTGGCACATAACATGTCTCCCAAATAACAAAACTCCTCCACACACTCAAGAGACTCACCTGCAAGTTCAACCCTCTCACGCCTAACAATCTCCACCTGCTCTCCTCGACACGCCGCACACATGAAATCAGCATCATCTCGCAGTCTACCTCTAATACCACTACATCTCTTGTGCACCCATTTATCACAAACACCACACAAGATGGAATTACTTCCCACACCTTTATGGCAAACTGCACATGGCCACTCTCCCTCTCCTCTAATTGTACCGCCACCAACCCTAGATATCATCACTTTTGTTTTATCTGCATTTACCCTTAAGCCCTTGTACCCCATACCATCTCTCCACTTCTTAAATCTTTCCTCCGCCTCCTTTTCATTCTCTGCAATCAACACCAAATCATCAGCATACAACATCTCCCATGGGAGTCCATCTCTGAAGTCACGTGAGAGGGCTTCAAGCACCATGATAAACAAGGGACTCAAAACTGACCCCTGATGCACACCAACATTCACAGAAAACTCAACACTCAAAACTCCATTCACTTTTACCTGGGTGCGAGCACCCACGTTCATGGCCATAACCACCCTAACCAGCCACTCTTCCAACCCTAGCTTTCTCATTGCCCACTTCACCACCTCTCTAGGGACTCTGTCAAAGGCCTTTTCCAAATCAACAAAAACAAAATACAATTCCCTTTTCTTTCCAATATACAGTAATCCCTCTATTATTCAAATGCCCATTATTCGGATCCCTCACTATTCGGACATCGTGGGCTGTCCACCCCCCAAAATGCCCAAAAATTCGAAAAAATCCTTAAAAAATCCAATTTTTTTTTACAGTGTCAGTTTGAATTTCCTGCGCGCGCCGATCGGCTGTGTTTATGCGCGTGGCGCCTGTCTGTCCGTCCCATGTCCCGTTCCGTTTCTGGCTCGAAAACAAGCTCCGACAATGGTGGCCAAAGTGATTGGTTTTGTGGTGATACCCTACCTCCTGCAGGGCCTGATGCTGCTCTTTACCTTCTTCATCATGTGTGATGATGGTCCTGCCTACCGAAAAGAGGAAGAAAGTGGTTCTGACTCTGGAGAAGAATAGGGAAGGGTATTGGAGAAGGTGGATGCCAGGTGGCCAACATCACGGATTCGTCGTGAATTCAGTCTCCCTCGCTCCACCTTGTTTGATATCAAGAAGTCCCTAGACAAACTACAGCAGTACACGGCTGATTTCGCTTCGAAGACCAAACGAAATGTGGAGAGGAAGGTGATGTTTAGTCCTAAGTATGCAGACATCAACCAGTCCACGCTAGTTTGGTATCGACAACAACATGCTGCTGGTGTGTTGGTACGTGGAACGAAGATGAAAGCTGCTGCTGAGAAGTTCGCAAGGCTCCAGGACTCATCACTAGACCACATGGGAATTTACTGTTATGTACAGTGCAGTGAAGTGATGTGATCCCAGT
>JAGKTI010031296.1:0-12172 GCA_018397915.1 Birgus latro
ACACCAATAGTGCCAAGATGACTAGTCTATTTTTTTGCTACCACCAAATTATTTTTATTCTGCTCAGGAAAGTCCCCGTATCGTAGTGAAAGGGTTACAAACAATCTCCATTAACCCCCTTACAACGATGAAATTTTCAGGTGAAGGGCATGTCTAGGATCAGCCCTGTCCGTCTGTTTCTCACTAACGATTTTCGGAAACGACTCGCTTCACTCTCACTTTAGCGACTTTAACGAAGCCACACCAAACCAGAGCATTCCATACCACACACCACACAAAATTACCCTGTAGCACCAAACCACACCACCTCCCACACCACACCACACCACATCACCCTCCCAAGCCTCACCATACCTAAGGACTGTGAAACTCCCTCTTCTAGTACTTTCATATCTGTTGCTAACTATAGCCATGCTTGGGAAGCGAGAGCGGGCTTTATATTTTGGTCAGTGGATGTTTGTTCGAGGCATGGTCCAAGTACATGTGCCAGTACTTGTGGACGAGTACAAGTACTGAAGAAAAGTACAAGTACAAGTACACAAGATTGGCCTAGTACTTAAGTCCAACTCCAGACAATGTACTTAACCCGAGGAATCCCTTCGCCGTATGGGTACGTCACAATGTTTTGTCACAGCTACACCCATCAACGTACGGGTACGTCACGCAATTGCAAGGGTCATAACTCGCATAATTTTTAAGTTTCATGGTGATTTTTGGTAGACATATGTGGGAGACCTTCCTCTACCTGCTTTCAGGCGGGGATACTGCCTGGCCCCACCTAACTCCCCCTCCCCCCTCCCCCCCCACACTGGGCAATTCACCTGTTAACAGTAAGCTGGCCAGTAAAGGTATGTTGCCCCACGGTCTCTCCAATGACAAAATTCACGGTGAAAGTGATTTCTGAGGTGGGGGACAAAGAAATAAAGAAGCTAGAGCAAGAAACAAAAGTGATGAGGTGGTAATGTCATAAAGGAAGGTGCCATATGTGGATGTGTTTGGTGACTGAACAATGCTTCTATTGCCTATATAAATGTGTGAAAACCAATATAGTCTGTTACTACACATAAATTCGTACCAAATACATAAATAAATACGTAATTGAAAGTGGCTTGAATTAGTTAACCCTTCCATAGTTAGTTTTCTTTAGCCAGGTACCCTGAAAAAGAAGGAAAATGTAAGGTTGCATGACACCTGTATCAACATTTTTAAGCACAGGATCGCGATTTCTTTATGAATTTTCGATGTTTCCCACCAAAAGCGACGGTTTGAGCCAATAAATTTTTTCCCCCCCAAATGCTCGCGATTTTGGGGTATGGTAGGTTGGAAATCGGTCAGCACGTGACGGGTTAAGTACAAGTACATTTCAACGGATTATCTATTTTTATAGACATGTTTATTTCAAATTCAGGGGCAAATATCTAATGAAGAAGCATATTATGGTAATATATTACAGTGACCTTACTAAAATGAATATAGTTAAGTCCCCCAAAAGAATGTTCATATGTGTGTGAAGGTTGAAAGTAACCTTTTTGGTGCATGATATACCAATATCACACTGCTTGCAGACTGCCTTGAATGTTCCAGTAGTATCTCCTGGTAATTTGAAGTGGTTCCATATGCCTGAATCTTTAGGTGATGCCATGATGCCACTCGTAATGCTATAAATGGTGGCTACTGGTAGATTGAACTACAGTAGTGATCAGGTTGCAGACAGGAAGAAAGTAAACATGTTGTTGCCTATTCAGTCTTGAAGTGTGTGCACGAGAGTTGCCAGATAGTACTAATACCGTACAGTAGTAGCAGCAATTTAGATAAACTTAATATTATTACCAATAATTTACATACATAACGTTTATTAAAACAAACAGTAGAACTAAAACAGCGTATTATAATCTGCATAATATCATAGTCAAATCAGTTATTGTTATTTAATTACTTTTGCAGTGTACCTTACATGATTATTACTGTACTGTACTTGAAAAGTACTAAAAAGTAGTTGATTTTTTCAAGTACATTTGGCCCAAGTACAAGTACAAGTACTCAAAATTTTGTACTTACGTCCAATAACAAGTACTTGGTACTTGGACCCAATCCTGGTTTGTTCGCGCGCGTGCTTGTGTGTATGTGTGTGACCAAAATAACTCGAACAGTTTCGATCCGATTATAGCCAAACTTGGTGGAACAAGCTGACCTTTTGTTTTGAGAATAGGTCAAAGGTCAAGGTCACAGGGCTAGGTCAAAGCTTGGCCTAACAAGGTTATTTAAAAACAGTTTTTTTATCTTGTTTAGATCAAGCCTGGTGCGAGAACTGAGGATAAGAAATGATATGAAGTCAACTTGGAAAACAATCAAAGGTCAAGGTTACAGGTCAAAGTCAAAGTTCAACCCGTCGCACTGTGTGTATGTCAACAAAATCACTAAATTAGTTTTGATCCGATTTGGACCACAGTTGGTGGAAGGGTATGGGGTCAGCCAAGGAGTTGACTTATATCTTTTAAAACAATAGTACATCAAGGTCACATGGCAGTCAACTTAAGCAGTTTTCGTCTGATTTAGAATTAACTCTAAGGAAGCGTTCATGGTAAGGCAAAGACAAATTGATTCGATTTTGAAAACAATCATTGAAAGGTCAGTGTCACAGGGAAAGGTCAAAAGTCAAGTTCACATGACAAGGTCATGAACCGATTTAGACCAAACTTGGTGGGAAAGTTAAGGGTAAAAAAAAAAAAAGTAATTCGAATTAATGAATCTGAGAGCAATCGGAGGAAGACCAAGGTGACGTAGCAAAGTCATATATTTCGACCCTTAGACCAACTGCAGGGTGCTGGCACCTCACCCGTAAAGGGCTATTTCTTGTGGTATTATTGCTACCGCCCCGCGATTTTACTGGCAGTAAGGGAGCCCCATCACAGTGTAGGAATCAATCTTTTGTGTCCAGTGACAACCTGTTTTGTTGACTCTCGCTGTATCGACAGCGTTATTCGACTTAGGAGACAGTACCAATTGGAGGACTTACGTAAGTCTTTCATTTTTTTTTTATGTGTCCGACTCTGGGCATAGGCTTCACAGCCTGCTATCAAGGCCCAGCAGTCCTCCTACATACCAACACCTCTACATGTCACCACTTCGGCGCTAACGCCCACCGTACATATTGAATACATGCTAGAGCTGTCTCATACAAGACTGGTGTATTGGTATTAGCGGGGGTATTTTTACGACATGTCGGCGGGTCTTCTGGTAGATCTGTAAAGCCTGATTTAATGAAATTCGAATCATTAAACTGTTCCCTGCCCCAGCGAGGATTCGAACCTGGGTCCGTCGGGACTGCAAGCCACCTCTCTACCGATCGAGTCACCGATTAACTCCTTTGCTGCAAGAGGTCTCGCTTAATCAGAATATAATCATCTGGCGGTAACAAGAACAAAATATAAAGTACTTAATAGGGTGGAAGGGGTAAATGGTGGGCAATTATGATACCAGGTTTATAAAGCGTGTATTATATCTTTGTCAGGTGGCATCATTTTCAGCTTTACTCCTTATACTCCCGGGAAACTTTAAACAACCTATGAAGAGGCTGTCGTGCTGGATGGCATAAGGCTACATCCAAGTACTTCTGGTTGAGAAGAAGTAATCATAATTAGGATGTTAATTAGATGTTCTTCAACACTGTTGTTGTTAATATGGCCTCAGTTCATCTGAAGCTTGAACCCGGTGGATTGCAGGCTGAAGTTACCCTCCCCCTGCAGTCTACCATCCACCTTTCAGGGGACAGAGAGAAAGTAGAAGGGCGTTTGTAAGCTGGACATCGGAGTCACCCAGTTATATCGGTGCCACCACGTGAAAGCCTCTCTCTCCCTGCGGCACCTTGAGCACTGTGAAGGGTAGTTATGGTAGTGGAAATTACTGTAGTGGTAATACATTAATCCCAGCACTGCCGTTATTTTGCCAAACAGTATTGTTCAGCGAAGACAAGAGTCTCGCACTGAAGGTTTTTTTTTTTTTTTTATGTGTCCGACTCTGGGCATAGGCTTCACAGCCTGCTATCAAGGCCCAGTCGTCCTCCTACAATCTACATGTCACCACTTCGGCGCTTAACACCCACCGTCCATATTGAATACATGCTAGGGCTGTCTCATATAGGACTGGTGTATTGGTATTAGCGGGGTCATTTTTACGACATGTCGGCGGGTCTCCTGGTAGATCAGTAAAGCCTGATTTAATGAAATTCAAATTCTTAAACTGTTCCCTGCACCAGCGAGGATTCGAACCTGGGTCCCTCGGGACTGCAAGCCAACTCTCTACCGATCGAGCTACCGTTTACGATGGTTATAGCTAATCTCTTTAATCAGGAAAGTTTCTCATAAATATAAGTGTTTGGTGGCAATAAGTATATAGCCAATATCGTCGTTGTACTGAAGGGGTTTGTTTTATAGGCGTTTGGACAATCTCGCAGCTGATTATACCCTTCAGTACGAGATGCTGCGTCACGCTGTACAAAACTCTGCCGGTGGTAACAAGAACAAATGAGGTAAATCGTCAAGGCAGTGGAGTGGTAATGGAGACTCTCTCCTCTCTCCGGTGACGCAGTTTTAGAAAGTATTGTTTCCATCAGACGAGTTTGATCAATTTTGAGGAAGACTTTGGTAGTGAACAGACTAGAAACCATCTCCATTGTGTTCCATTAATACGAAAAGCATCACCCATCTGAATAATTTTATCTGATGCCAGCAAAAATAGAATGAAAAAGACGTCACGGTAATGGAATGGCCATACCATTATTTGTCCGTCTTGAGTGAAATCGTCCCGTGGCAGACAGAATAAACATGTGCCTTCGTACTGAAGGGGTTCAATGAATGTCATTAACGGTAATAAAATACCTAAGCAGTGAAGCGGGTTTGTGTAGTAATAGGTTTTGGCATTTCATCTGGTCAGATTCTATCAGCTGAATAAAATCGTTGGGCATTAGTGTCAATAAAATAACCATGTTCGACTGAATAAAATCTGGAAAAAGCAAGATAAAATATTAAAGTCAAGCTGAATAACAAATCTGTATTAGTGAGAATAAGATAAGCAAGATCGTCTGACATTAGCACGAATTAAATACTCGACCTTGGCTGAATAAAATCGTGTAGCAGAACAGAGCAGGGGAAGAAGGAGGAAAGAAATGGATAAAAGGTATATTGTGGAAGAGGAAAGAGGAGGACATAATGAAGAAGAAGGAAACGAGGTCAATAGACAAGAAAAGGAGAGATACATTGTAAAAGAAAATGATGTCAGTATGAGAGGAGGGAGAGAGCAAGTGTAGAATAAAAATAGAGCTACCTGTAGGAGGATGGGTATATTGTAGAAGTAAACTGAAAAAGTAGGAGAGGAAAACTGAAGATGAAGAAAAGGAAAAAAAAAGATGGAGGAGGAGGAGGAGGAGAAGAAGACGAAGAAGAAGAAGGAAGAAGAAGAAGAGAAGCCGGAGTGCTAAATTACAGAAGCAGATAAGGTTGTCGAAATAGAAGTTGAAGAATATACAATGTGTTCGCAAAGTCCTTGAGAGGTTTTAAATATTTCTTTATCCAAAACAATTTTGGATAGAATAATGCGGTTTTTTGCATAATATGGAGTACACAATAAAGTTCTCTTATATGAGTTACAGAAGTTCAGTGTGGAGTTTAGTTCACAGGAGTTTAGATGCGCGCCAATTGCACAACGAGAAGTTTCCAGGCAGATGGATTGGGCGTGATGGGCCGGTATCGTGGCCACCTCGGTCTCCTGATGTTACTCCCATAGATTTCTTCCTTTGGGGCTACGCAAAAGATGAAGGCTACATAACACCTGTTCCAAACATCGACATCCTTCGCGAACGGGCAACGGAAGCCATACGTAAGGTCGCCGATGATATGCTGGGGGTCACATGGCTAGAGATCGATCGTCGGTTGGATGTGCTGAGGGCCACAAAAGAACCCACACTGAACTTTTGTAACTCATATAAGAAAACTCTACTGTGTAGTCCATATTATGCAAAAACCCGCATCGTTCTATCCCTAATGGTTTTGGTTAAGTTAATAAATATTTAAAACCAATCAAGGACTTTAGTCACTTTACAAATGTAGTGTAAAAGTGAGCAGTATAAGAAGAAGAAGAAGAAGAAGAAGAAGAGAAAAAGAGTGAAGTTCCTGCAGCCGAAGTTTGCGAGATCAGAGAAGGAGGAGGAGGAGGAGTGAAGAGCCGGGACCAGTCGATATTTTCGCGGTCGATTAAACTGACGGTGGAATGTGGGAGGTGGAGAGGAGGCGAGTAGTAACGGGAGGGAGATTCGGTGAGACGGAGAGAGGCTGTGAGAGGTGAGAGGGATGCTGGTGATGGGAGAGGAGAGTGGAGGAAGGAGAGATTGTGAAGGGGGGGGGATAGAATGGGAGGGTGGGAGTGCAGAGGGAACTGTAGGAGTAGGGGGGGAGAGAGATGGATATGGAGTGGAGTAGAAGGGATGGGGAAGGGATGTAAATGATGAAGAGGGACTGAACGAGGTAAGGGACAGGAAACAGGTTAGGGACAGCAGAGAAAGATAACTGGGAATATATCGGAGTACAAAGGAGTATAAAGGAAAACAAACAGCAACAGACCTATTGATCCTTACAATGTTGTTTATGCAGGGAGGATTACGAATAAATGGAACAATTCTATTAGCCAATGAGAAGTGTAGCAATGCAGGAAGGAACGTGAGAAAGGGTGCAGAAGCTAAGCGTGATATTGGAGGCTGTAGAAGCTGTGGGAAGGAGGTGGAGAGAGAGTATGAGGGTGGATGGGGAGATGGTTAAGAGAGGAGGCTGGGAAGGGTGTAGGAGGATGGGAGGGGGGATGATGCAGATGGAGGAGGGTGGAGGAGGGAGGTGGGGCGAAAGACAGATGTGGCAAGAGTGTACCAAGTAATGGGTGATTTGGTGGACTGCTGAGCGTGTAGGTATTATGAAGAGAGGTGTGTAGAGAGTAGGGTGTAAACGGTGGGTGGGGAGGAGAGTAGGAGGAGTGTAGGGGAGCTGGGGAGGGGAGTAAGAATGATGGAGAGGGAGCTGGGGAGGGTAGGACAAACGATTGAGGGGGACGGGGGAGAGAGAGGAGAACAAAGGATTGAGCAGGAGATGGGGAGGGAAGGGTGAAGGAGGAGTTGGGGAGGGTTTGCACGAAGTGAGAGGGTGGGGGATGAAGGCCAGGTTGGGGGCGGGAGGGTATGCTACAGGAGTGTGCGAGGAAAGGGTAGGAGGTAAGGGTGTAGAAATGGATGGAATTAAGGTATATGAGTTTAGGGGAGAGGAAGAAGGTGAGAGCTGGGACTAGGGGGAAATTAAAGTGGTTAGAGGTGAGGAGGAAAGGAGATAAGGGGGATAGTATAGGCTGGAGGGGGTTTAGTAGGAGGCAGTTGAGAGGTAGTAAAGGAGGGAAGAAGGAAGGAGTTGAAGATGGGAGGTGGAAGAAAAGTGTGTGGGGAGGCAGGTAGTGGGAAGAAAGTGCTGGTGTTGGGTATGAAGGAGAGTTTAGGAGCGAGGTATAAAGGCGTGCACACTGCAACAGACTTATTGGTCCTTTCAAGCCATTTGTTACGGTATAAGTTAGGCTGTGACGGTGTTATTGATCCTGTGAGTCTCTAAGATACGGACAGTAAAACGAGAAGGTTCTCCCGCCCACTACTACTACCTGCATCAGAGGCCGGTACAAAATATTGGGAACTGTTAAGAGTATAAGGAAAAACATATTTTACCTTGTCCTTACCTTTAAAGGAGGGCAGTACCTAGTTAACGTTCACTGCATAACGAAACCTCACAGTGACTGTATCTGTGATCTGGATTAGAAAAGAAGTATTATCTTTTTCACTCAGTCATGGACATGTTTAGCCTGGGAAACAATGTTACGCAAGCAAGTTTTGAATACTGGAGATGTACCGCAGTCTATCACACAGCAAGAGACTACTACTTTGGAACAGAAATTTTGTCAGCATTTTTATTGCCGTTATCTCTAGTATAACTCATTTCTGTATGCCAACTGCCTTACTATTATGTCATATGATGATTCTGTATAATTTTCCTAGATTCTGTCTTAGTCTGTGCCTTATCAAGTTAGATGTATCAAATTCCTCTAAGCAGTCCTTCAATTGTTTAATCCTCAATTTAGGCATCATGTTCGTCACTTTTGGCTGCCTCCATCATTTCCATGTTATAGGTCCATCCATCTATCTATCTATATGGATATCTACATCTATATCTATATATCTATATCTATCCATCTTTCTATATATAAAGGAGGATCTGGCCATATCGGTATCTGCTAATAACTTTGGCATTATTAACGGCACCTCGAACATATCCCCATTCGCTTCAGTCGCGGCTTTAAGTCAAGTTAATAGCAGCTGAATATCGGAGAAAAAGCGACCGACAGTGCCTTAATAGCTCCGATAGCAACAGATCCGCCCCGTTGGCTTGTCGAAGCATCCAGAAAGAAGTGCACATTTACTGCTGCAGGTGCTGGTGGCCGTCTGTGCCCCCACAGCCAGTGCTGGGGAGCAGTGTGTGGCCTTGAAGGCGACTTGGCGGGCTAGTACCACCAGACCGATTGTGATTAATTGGCATTTGTTGGAGATTTATAGTGACTGATGGTGATCGATTGTGACTGAATGTGATTCATGGAGACTGATGATGATTGCTTGTGATTCATGGTTACTGTTGGTGACTGATGGTGACACACTGACTAGTAGTAGATGGTGAATGGTGTTGGTGATTGATGATGATAAAGATGACGATGATGATGATGATGTGTCGGAGTGTATGGAAAGGGTGCCTGGAGTATCTGAGAATGTATGTTTATGTATTGTAGGAGGATATGAGCAGAAAAATGGACTTCGGCTGGGAGCTTAGAACCATAGACCCTCTTTTACCTGCCCTTACCACTCAGGTTATTCGTGTGTTAGGCTAATCGTGCCACTAATCAGAACGCTAACACCCATATTGTAAGATCCTGTCACCAAAACTGAGCATAGTCAATTCTTATCTATCAACCCACTTAATTTTAACTCCATTTTAACACTAGTGGCTCAGTTTTGGGTACTATTTTTTTTTTTTTACTTTTTTTATATGCATTTCTGAACTGGTGTAATCCATAGTGCATCGAACATTTTCAGCATTTCTGGCTATGTGGATTAGGAGGAAATGAAGGGAGGCAGGGAAGCGAGAGGGAAGAGGTGGAGAGTGGGTGTAAGAGTGGTGGGTGGAATGGGGGTGTAGGAGTGGTGGGTGGGGGAGGGGGCGTAGGAGTGGTGTGTGGGGAGTGGGTGTAGGAGTGGTGGGTGGGGAGGAGGTTGTAGTAATGGTGGGTGGGGAGGGGGTGTAGGAGTGGTGGGTGGGGAGAGGATGCAGAAGTGGTGAGTGGGGAGGGAGTGTTGGAGTTTTGGTTGGAGGTGAGGGTGGAGTTGGGTGTAGAAGGAGGGAAGGCAAGAAATGTATTGGAGGGATCTGAGGAAGGAAGCTGAGGGGAACATAGTACAGAGAATATGGGAGAGGTGAAATGACTTAACTACACATTCTAAGTACCTCCTTTTTTATTTTTGTTTTTGTTTATCGTGCCTTGAGTTTTCTTCAGGTGCATAATATCTTGTAGTGTGGAAGAAAAAGATCCTTAAATTTGACTTTGAGGCTGAAAGGCCTGCTGAAGATGGATGTTAACATTTATTGCCAGGAGATTCCTTTTAGTTGGCAATGTCTTCAGCAGTTAAAGAGCTAACATAAGTCGTGATGCAGCATGATTAAATATTATCTCCCAATTATGGTAACTTGATCTAAGAAACTTGAGTTGTGAAAAGGAGATGGGGATGGCAGTGAAGGGCAGAGAATGGAGCATCACAAGTCTGCCGCATGCAGTGATGATGTGCTGTTTGCTGATGACGGAAACAAGCTTTGTTGATTTGTGGAGTTCTGTGGATATCGAGAGAACACCCCAGGCTTCTGTGTTGAGAAAAGAGAAATAAATGCTCAAAGGAAGTAGAAAACAGCTATAGAAGGGAAGGTGACTGGTTCTATGAAGGACTCAATACTAAACAGAGGTCTGATGTGGCGACCGGGAAAAGTTGGCGTGGTGGAGTCATAACTCTCATATCAGTGTATGGGTATGAGATTCTGATATGGTATGAGAATGAAAGAGTTTCAGGAGTGGATATTGAATAACTGAGGAATGTGTGTGGAGTGCGTAGAGAGGCTATGATAAGATGTCATGTACCACGCGATAGCAGAGCTGAAAAGTGTGCTTAGATAGGATGACCATACAGAGTGAATGGACGCAAAAAAGGTGATGAAAAAGGCATACGTGAGTGAGTCTGAATGTGGGAGAAGGCGTGGTAGATTATAGGAAGACCATAAATTGGATGTAAGCAAGGTATGGAAAATGATGAGGCTAGGGAACCGTCAGGGAATCGAGCTGGTTGGATGAATTATGCATAGGTGAACATAATTATGACAAGGGTTTGGTAATTTTGTGCGTGACAGTCGACAGGTTTAAAGTCTTATGAAACCACCTACGAAAAAAAAAAGATTAGGCTTGTAAGGTGGAGCCAGGATTTGAGAAGCTTAAATGGTGAGCGAATGAGTACCCGGCCCATTTCACTGGACATGCTTCTGGTAAGTCTCCCTCTATTGTGCTGCTTCTTTCCTTGTGTTCCAAGCCATGCCTCACTCCATCCATAGGTGGGAGAAGATCAAGATTTATGAAGATAATGATACTGATGATGGATATCGTCGAGTGAACGAATTTATGGAGTACTGGGTGCGGAAGTGAGAAGTGCTTTCGTCAAGGGTAAGGCTGCAAGAGGCAGACCGAGAAAGACCTGGGACGAGGTCATAAATTGTGACTTCAGGGATTAGGGACTGAAGAGGGACTCTGCTAGAGACAGTGCAATGTGGAGAGCCTCCATTAGGTGACCAAGACCGACGCATGCAAGCATGGTGGACTTGGAGCCTTTATAACAATATGTACGATACGATTCGCTAGGCTCTGTTGATAGTTCTTGTACATATCTTTTCTGGTCTTATTTCGGACCTCTACTTTCTCATGTAACATTAGGAAATAGAATTAAGGTGATGATGATATCGTAGCTAAAAGTTGGTAAGATATCAAGGCAACAGTACCTTAGGGCAAGGGATTATTATCTTATCAATTAACAGTCTGGCATTCTCCCTACGTTCACGGGTGGGAATACCGTACCTGCACACACACACTCTCACGCTGGATTCATTTGTACTCCAACCATTACGCACAACACATACATTCATACATACATACATATATACCTGTATACATACATATATACACACATACATACAGTGATCCGTATCGTTCATATTGTTTTTTAAAGGCTCTATATGCTTGCATGCTTTGGTCTTGGTCACCTAATGGAGGCATTATATATATATATATATATTATTTATTTATGATGTCCGACTGTGAACATAGACCTGATAATCTATTCCCAGAGGCTAAACGGTCTCTCCGTTCCATCCATATTCACATACCACTTCTCTGGTGCAAACACCCATCGTCCATATCAGACATCTGCCGGAGTTAGCTATCTCAGTCAGGACGGTGTGATGATATTAAAGTTTTTGTTGCACGTAGTGGGTCTTGTGGTAGATCAGTAAAGTCTGTTGTTAACGTACTTATATCATCAGACTTCCCTGCCCCAACCTGGGATCGACACTGCCTCCTTTCGCACAGCAGACCACTATTCTAACCACATGATTACAACTTGTTTTTGTAAGAATTTGTGTGATATTCATTTTCATTTCACTTCAGTTTCAGGGTAGTGACAATACACGGTAAAAAAAAAAAAAAAAAAGAGAAAAACAAGAGTGGTTAGATGTTTGAAAGTTGCACGAGTTGAAAGAAAGTAGCCACAGTACACTGCTGAGTACCCGGAAGAGACGACACCACGTTTGTACACCTGAAAGTCAGCATCAGAAGTCAGGCGGAACTCATGGTAACCTTTTACCTGAATTTAACGACTTTCTGGCTATTTCAAATAGCATTTTCGGCTAAAAGTTAAGCAACTTTAAAATAAATTTCCGTCAAAATACGCCTAATACGGTATGTACTACAAAGACCACACACACACACACACACACACACACACACACACACACACACA
>JAGKTI010031297.1:0-12172 GCA_018397915.1 Birgus latro
TGAGCATTTGGCCCTTTCAAAATAATGCTTCAATGTGTTGCAAAGTAGGAAAGGACTAGCACAAGAGCCAAAGAGCACCGATCGGAAACAGCAAGTTTTCAATGGACTATTCTCATTTTGAGGGTCTTGAGGCCAGAGGAATTTTGTAAATTTCCTATCCTCCTCTCTCAGTCCTGTTCTGAGAAAAGTCTTGCTAATGTCTGCTGTAAAGGCATGGGGCTTCTCTCCAAATCTTAGTAATACATTCCCTAACTTCTCTGTTAGTGAAGGTCCACAGAATAGGCAATCATTCAAGCTAGCTGACTCCTTGGATGCTTTACTACCACAATTGAAAACTATCCTTATGGGAGTAGTTACTGAATCTTTGCTTACAGCATGATGTGGTAAATAATGCCCCTTTTTTGTGGTTAACAGGGAATTCTACCTCTTCTATAAATTTATTCTTCAATTGACCCTTTATAATATTATTGTTACGTAGCGAGATTTGCCAGTTAGGTACTCGAGAACCATCTCGATGCTTCGCGATGTTTACAGTAGTTCTGGTATCGGTACGATCAGAGTTGCCAGTTTGCTTGCTGTTTGGAGCGTAGTTATTTCGTAAGTTATGCATTAATTTTTATGCTCTTTTTCTCTATATTGTTTTAGTTATGTGACTGTTCGTTAAGTTATGTAATTTAATTTATGTTTGGTAAATGATTTAGACTTATGTAATGTAAGAAGACTCTGGCAAGTTTGATGTCTCCTAATTGGTAACTGTATTGCTAGGGGCATGTTATAGTTAGGACCAGTACGTTCCAGAACCGTGGAGACGTAGATCATTCTCAAACAATGCAAGTTTATATAAGGATGGGGGATGAGACTGTAGCAGGTTTAGTTGGGCCTCAGTCAGTTTGAGTAAATATTAGTTGCGTGTCGGTGCAGTGTCAGTGAAGTTTGTATAGTTTCGGTACTTGTGAAAACAGTGAAGGGTAATAACAGTGAAGTATTGCCAAGCATTGTGTGAAGTGTTGTCAAGTATTAAATGCAATTGCAGTGCTGGTGGGAATAGTGAGGTGAAGTTAGCAAGCATTAAGTGGAATTATTTTGAAAATAAAGACAGTGAACTTTAAGAAGCCAGTGTTTATTTTCGCCTCAGCTGATCTTGCGTGCTGTACACCTAAAGGCTGACCATAGGAAGAACAGCTCACTGGGCAACGTCCTTCCTATAGTGAACTACTGCTGTTGGAGCCTGTGGCAGTGTGGGGACTGGGACGTAACATTATCATATATGGTTAGATGTTCAGGGTTGTCTCTTAACATTCTTAGAAGAGAATTTAACTGAGCCTTAGCTGCTTGGAAATTTGTTGGTAGCTCCGAATGGTTTAGTTTCCATGGTAATCCTACCTAATATTGTCCATTAAACTCCACAGACTGGTTATACAAAACCAAAGTTATTTTATCTTCAGGGGATGGATATTCAGTGTGTATTCCTACACTGTCTAGGTCCCAGAGTTTGTGCACAGGTTCCATTTTTCATCCAACAAGTCATTTATCTGAGTAGGTTCTAATTCTGCACCTAATCTAGCTTCCATCAATGACTGTGTGGGGGTAACAAAGACTGAGTCTACCAATTTGGCCTCTCCTCTGTTTTTCTTTGGAAAAGGCAACTGACCCATAATAAGGTTACCTCCGGGACTCTTGAACAACTGTACTTTATTCTTCTTAATGGTCCTGTGTAAAAATCTTCCACAGCAATCTGATCCAATTATCATTTTTATGGGACCCACAGTATCTGATTTCACATTCTGTTTTGCCAACCTTATCCCTGACCTCTTCAAATGATCAGAGGTTTCCTTTAGTCCTTTTATATAAATACTTGTTTCCATCTTATACAGTACAGCTGCTGTTATGCGACATTTATATCTGTCACTTTTGTATTAAAGGTCTGACTAAATCAAAAGACTGTGCCTCCTTAGTAGTTAAGAACCCTGTAATGGCTAGATTTACCTTGCTGACAATAGGTAACTTTAATTTCTCTACAATGTCTGCAGAAATGAAGGTTTTCTGTGCACCCGTATCAAAAAGAGTACATGCTAATATGTTTCTATTTTCAATCATTACATTTACATCTGAAATTGGAACTGCAGCTGGCATTGTTACTGGAGTATTTGCTTTCGCAACTGTCATAATGACACTTGCAGGTTTAGGAACCTCATGTTTCTTCTTCCTTGGGCACAAAGCACTGTGATGGTTGTGTTTTTTTTACATTTGAAACAAAGATTTATTTCAATTTTGCAGTCTGCAGAAGTGTGTTCGGAATTCATGCAAATCATACAACACCCCAATTCCTGAAGCCTCACTATTCTAGAAGCGTAATCAGGATACTCTTGGCAAGATGCACTGGAATATTGTTCACCTTTAAACACACAGACCTTCCTGTCCCGTACCATGGAAATGTTTACCTCCTTATTTTCATCAGCTTGTGTATGCCTTGTCTTTATTGGTTTATCCTCAGATTTTAAAGAGCTACTGGTAAGAAAAGTACCTATCTCTTCTTTAGGTACATACTTAGCTGTTCCTGACTTAGGTTTCCCAGCCAGTTGGTTTGTGGTTCCTTTCCTTATTTCAGCCTTCGGTTTATTTTCAGCAGGCCTTACTGTTTCTTGCACATGTTTACAGAGTTGCATCAAGCCTTCCTCAGTCTCCTCACAGGAGATATTATCCTTCTGGTACCTACCATACAAAGCATCCTTAGTTCTAGGCAAAAGCTTTAAGGACACAATCCTAGAAAGTACCCAATCTGCTACCTTAACATCTTCGTAAGCACCTAAGGCCTTTAAGTTACAACTCATCGCAATCTGAAAATTTTGCAAGGACTCAAAATCATGTTTAGGAATGGGTAATTCAATCACAGCCTTCAATAATTGGTTAATGACTTTCTCTTTGTCTTCATAATTCTGCTTAAGGATAGCCAAAGCCGCCTTATACAGTAATTGTTTTCCTCCACAGGTAATTCCTTTATCAATTTGTAAGGCGTCCCCTTGACCTGTCCTAACAGATATGAGAGCTTACTCACTTTAGGGAGATCTGTTCTATCATGGACTAAGTATTTAAACTGATTCCAAAAGGATTTCCAATTCTGCTCCCCATCAAACTCTGGAAGCGAAATTTGTGGTAACGCAGCCTTACTTGCCTGTTCCACAGCTTTTGTTCCGTTGGTAATACTGGCTAATTTAGATTCAACCAGTTCCACGAATGTTAGATATTCCTCTAATTTACCTTCAAATTTTGTAGTTTCTGATTCTAAAAGATCTTTATCATCATCAGCTTTTACGATGTCTGCCTCTAAGTTAATATAACTTTCTTCATACTTTGCCCATCTTTCCATTTGTATATTCAAAAGACTACTTAATTTCTCCCTTGTTTGAGGTGTTTCTTCTAATGACTGCCTACTGTCCTGTATGGCTTTCGTTACCCATCATGCCTTACCACTGGATGATTTTTGTAGGAAATAGGCATTGTAACTGATTTCTAAGTTACTTGAGTTAAACAACTCCGTAGTTATTTATCACTTTAAATTTTGAGGAGTGTGGGAATTGGGTTTATGGCTTTAAACCTATCTCCATGGGATATAAACCTCTGGGGTAATTTTGTCCTTTCCACACTCAGGTTCCAAGAAAAGCCAAATTTTCCCGAGCTCAGTTAATTAACATTTTAAATTTTAAGGAGTGTAGGGATTGGGTTTTTGGCTTTATACATATTTCCCTGCGTTATTAAACCTCTTGGGTAATTCTATTATCCCCACACTGTTTCCAAAATGATCCGCTCAACGCCACAGCACACATCCGTTATCCTCACTCGGGGCACCAAATATATGTCATAAAAACTATCCTCGGTGATGCTCCTCACTCGGGGCACCAAAAATATGTCATAAAAATATCTCAAAATATCCTCAGTCGGTGGGGCACCAAAAAATGTCATAAAATTCTGTGAGTCACTCCTCTCTAGCGGGAGAATCTAAATTGGAACAATGGTAAATTTGCATAAGTCTCAATTTGTGAGTAAATTAAGGCAATTAAATCCCCTAACTCACCAGTAAATCATCTCCTCATATACTAGCTAGTTCCCTAAGATTTGGCCAAATCAATAAGGTCACTTAGCTATATTTTGAGTAGAACAACAGATGACAACGGGTGTGATGTTTCGGTCGTTTCCTGGGCAATCAGGAGTCCTTCAAGGGGTGTATTTACAACTGCTAGCAGAACGGTGTCTGCTAATTGAATGAGTGAGTATGGCGAGTTCCTTGTCCCTCATGGGATTGAGAAGTTGCCAATTATTTATTAACTACAAGGCTACATACAGTTAAATTACTCAATGAAATTTACAAGGTGAATCTAATTTAATTTAATCTTAGTGTTAATTAAACTAAATATTCTCTTTTATCTATAAAGATATATTAACCCGCCCAGTCCCCCCGATGTACAATGCACGTCACAACTTTTTTTCACACTGAGACCCACCGACGTGCATCATACATCAGTTAATTGCAAGGCCCGTCGTTTGCACATTTTTCAAGATTCGCGGGTGATTTTTGGTAGGCATATGTGGGAGACCTTTCTCTACCCCCAGCCAGGTGGCAACACTGCCTGACCCTGTGTAACACCCCCCCCCCCATCGGGGGGTGCTCCATTTTCTCGCAACTCACCTGTTAGCAGTGACCTGGCCATTAAAGACACGTAGCACCACAGTCTCTCCAGCGATGAATTCAAGGCGAAAGTGTTTCCTGATGTGAAGGACAATGATTACATGGCACCAGAGCTAGTAATGAACAGAAGTAATGAGGAGTAACATTGCCAAGGTAGGTGCGATATGTTGATGTTTTTGGTAAGGGAACAACGCTTATATCACATATTGTGTGAAAAGCAATATACTCTTGTACTACATATAAATTGGTACCAGATAAATAAATACCTACGAGTCTATGTTGTTTTGGTTAAGTTTTCCTTGCATAGGGAGCATCTTTTATGGAGAGCAGCATCATAAAAAGCTGTATTCAGGTGAGGGATCCTTTACCTGTTTAGGATATTTTTCACTTCAGGTGAGCGCTTTCTTGCTGAATTTTCGATGTTTCTCACCAAAAGCGAATGTTTGAGCCAAAAAAAGACCAAATAGGTCAGGTTCTGACCTACGTCTGGTTTTTATTGTGCCGCTTTTCATTTTTAGGACACGTCACAATCACGCAGACGCGGTGAGGCCAATGGAAAATTCCTAATTATTTACATATATGTTCAATATAGTTGTCCACAAGGGTTAAACGCAGTAGCATTTAATTTATTAATAATACGAATTATTAATAACGTAATCTCTGGGTTTTTAAACCGCCGAGTCCCACCGACGTACGATGCACGTTGCTACTTTTTTCCGCGAACAGACCCAATGACGTGCATCGTAAATCACTCAATTGCAGGCCCATTGTGTACACATTTTTCAACATTCGCGGGTGATTTTTGGTAGGCATATGTGGGAGACCTTCCTCTACCTGCTGTCAAGCTGGGATACTGCCTGGCCCCAGCTAACCCCCTTTCCCCCCCCTCCCCCCACACTGGGCAATTTACCTGTTAGCTGTAACCTGGCCAGTAAAGGTATGTTGCCCCACAGTCTCTCCATGACGAAATTCACGGTGAAAGTGATTCCTGAGGTGGGGGACAAAGAAATATAGAAGCTAGAGCAAGAAACAAACAGAAGTAATGAGGTGGTAATGTCGTAGAGGAAGGTGCCATAAACTGGGGTTTTGGGTGAGTGAACAATGCTTGTAAACGCCTATATTATTGTGTGAAAACCAATATAGACTTGTACTACTCATAAATTCGTATCAAATAAATGAAATAAATACATAATTTAAAGTGGCTTGAATTAGTTAACCCTTCCATAATTCGTTTTCTTTAGCCAGGTACCCTGAAAAAGAAGGAAAACGTAAGGTTGAGTGACACCTGTATCAACATATCTAACTCCAGGATCGTGATTTCTCTATGAATTTTCGATGTTTCTCACCAAAAGCGAAGGTTGCAACCAAAAAACCCAAAAAACAAAAAGCCGAAAATCGGTCGGGATCTTGGGGTAGGCTTAGTAAAAAAAAAAACCGGTCGGGACTGGGCGGGTTAAAGTTGCTAGCTGAACATGCCAAATGCTAACCCGTGCACCATCCACTTCAATCCCCTCTCCTTCACCCATCGCTTCCTCCCTCCCACCCACCCACCCACCCCTCCAAAAAAGAATAAGTGATAAGAAGAAAACTGTTTATTGGTAGCGGAAATTAATGTATTTCAACGCTTCAGTCAAGTGCTTTGGTTTTAATTTTTCCAACTCCACACCTAGCAGGAAGTGAATAACGCGCTGCATTTCTCCAGGGAGGAGGAGGAGGCGTAGCAGAAGCGATTACAATGAAAAGCATCATATAAAAAGTTTTAGATTAACTATGGTAAAGTTGCGAAACTTGTTTTTGGACTAAGTATAGTTTTATGTGCATTTGTGCTAGAGTCCCCTGCTGTGGACTTGGGCTGCACAGTTTTGTTATGCTTGTACTATAAACAGATGATTTTACACAAGTTTAATGAGTTGACTGGTATCTTAGGAGGTTAAGAAATCTCATATATAATCTCTCCAGTTCGAAAATTCTCTTCCAAGTTAAATTCGACTATCTAACGATAAAGGTGAGCATAACAGAACGTTACCGTATTGAAGGTGTCAAGATGTCTCACATCATGCCAGAGTTACCGGATGCAACTCAACACGGTTACACAAAAGGTTATTTCTGATCTGAGTGTAATAGTTTGGGTAGAAGCAGGAGAATAATAGTTAACTTTCTTTTGAACGAATCATGCATAGGCAAAGATAATGAACCTGTATTCAGTACATGAACACGATCGGATCAGGAAGGACCTCTTTAACGAAAAACACGAAGGAAGTATTCGAAAGAACACATTAAATAACACTCTAATTATATATGAGGAAAGAATGTAAAAAATATTATTGAGCTAAGGAAAACCAGACGAATTATATAAGACATGAAATAAATCCGATCCTGAAGTACGAAAAGAGGTCATGATGATGATCATGATGATGATGGGTGATTATTCCTACCAACAGTAAATGGAGATTTGCGGGGTGTAAGACAGCAATAAGAAAAATATAATGAACCAAAGATCTTGAGTATAAAGTATAATGCACATAATACAGATATAAAACAGAATGAAAACGAAAGCACGTGGTAACACTGGAACAATGGAGCAACCTACAAGAAAGGAATGTGATAAAGAAAGATTGAAAAGTAATAACAAACAAAGAAATAAAAAAAACAGAAAATCATATTGAAATATATTTCTACACCGAGAAACAAAGATGTATCGAAAAGACTGATGAGATGCTGTCGAATTACAGCAGTATTTGACGGACTCCAGGAAGAATTAAATATCATGAGAGAGAGAGAGAGAGAGAGAGAGAGAGAGAGAGAGAGGAGTATGAAAACAGAAAGAAACAGAAAAAAAAAAACATTAAAAAGGAAGATGAAACTGTGTGAATTACTCGTATATATCAAGAGTGATATGGTAATGAAAAAAAAAAAAAAGAGGCAGCAGAGCGAGCCTATCAGAATATATGGGAAAGAGAAAATTAACTGATATAAAATTTAAGACTACAGCAGAAGGAATCTCTACAGAAGCAAAATGAAGGCGAGGCATCGAGAGAACTAATGAAGAGAAGCGATGGCCGAAGGCGGTTGTAGATAAATAACTTCAGGGAAGATTTAAATATAATTTGGAGTGATCATAGTTTTTATTGTCTTCAAGGGAAGATCAAGATTAACTTAGTTTATGCTAGATAACTCTAAGGGCTCTCTTCTCCCCACTGCTTGCTTAGTGTGTTGCCCTCTGCCCTCTCTCGTCAATCTGAATCTCGTCCTGTTTCTGGTCTAAGGAAAAGCCTTGTCACGTGGACTATTCGTACCCCAGATCATTCTAGAACACTGTATGTGTGTATGTCTCTTCCTTGGTGACAAAAGTGCGAGCTGTGCCACTTCCTAGTGGAGCTGATGACACAATGCAATCTAGCCTTCCTCAAAGAAATTGCAAACGTCATTTCCTTTCCCCCTTCTATCTTACTCTCTCTACCTCTCTATGATACACAACTAATATTTAGAGTTACGACAAAGAAATATACGAAGGGGATAACAGAATTATGTGACATAAAAGAGGTTTATGGCAGTGGGAAGCAGCGAAGAAAGTAATAGAACGTTGAAGAAATATTTATGAAAAGGGACAAGAAAAAACGACAAAAGATTACAGCAGAAAGAAAGTGTGCAGTGACGAAGAAAGAGGCATCGAGAAGACTAATGAAAACTGAAGAATTATGAAAGGCAGGAGTTACAAATGACTGTAGTGAAGAAAGCGGCAACAAAGAGAACTTGGCGACATATGAAAGAAAATGAGAAGAGATAAACTGAAATGAAACATGGAGAAAACTGTACCGAAAAGACTGCACAACACCGAAGACGAAAAAACAGATGCATGGAAGGCTGATGAAGGGAGAGGTGAGGTGGGCGGCAGATGAAGCGCAGCACCAGCCTGAAGAGAACCATCGGAGGCACATTGATTGCAAACGCAGACTCTCTCAGCAGAAGAGCACAACGGCCTGGTACAGCCCCCGATTACCTACACAGAATACCTTTGGGGGAGGGGGTCGTGTTGAGGTGAAGGGATGTGGAAGGAACTTGGAGGGAGAAAGGGTAAGGAGAGTTAGGAAAATGAGAGGAAATGAAAAAGTGACTCTAATGAGGAGGAGATTGAAATTAAAATGGAAAAGGGATGAAGAAGGCTGCATTTGTAACTGTGGAAGCTTTCTTGATTACGCAGATTACATTTTGGGGGTAGTACTTAGGAGAAAGGATGTGGAAGGGACGTGGAGGGAGAACAGGTAAGGGAAATTTGGTAAATGGGAGGAAGGAAAATCAGTTTCATGAAATGAAGTGATATGGTAGGCTACTTTGAAAGAGTCGAGGCTCTCTTGATCAAACATAATACCTAATGACAAGTCATGCTGAGGTGAAGGGATGTGCAAGGGCCGAACTGGGAGAACAGTTAAGGAAATTCAGGTTCATAGTTGTCACGAAATTCCTGCATCGTGAAATTATGTATCATAAATCGTGACGTTGATTGATTTTGTGGGAGCGACGAATAGTTCTGAAATCCATGAGATTTCGCTCATTCTCTTAACCGTCTGCTCGTTTACTTATATTTGCATCAAGTTTTCAAAACTTTCGTCATTCTCTCGCGAGTGACTGTCTTTATGTACAGACAGTGCATTCCTTTGAATGATATTTTGTGAACTGTCGTTCCTTTGCACTTGCCTTGCTGGCCGTTAGTTAAACCACGCCTCTTTCACACGCCTCTGTGTTCGACACTCAAACACAAGTCAGTCGACCCTTAGCAGTCACGGAGAGCGGGCTTGCGATACCTAACGCGGATAGAGTTCTTCTAGTGATCTCGAACATCCTGCAGTATCGGCGTTTTCCCGAATCTCCCACCAACCTGGTGATTGACTATAGCAGCGACGGTCTCATCTCCACTGGCCAGTAGTTCTTTTATTTTTCCTAGGCTTAAGTTTTTTGGGGGGATATTTAGCTCAGTGCATTATTTAGCTATTGGTTTGAGTGCTTGAGTGAGTGCATTTCCCTTTCTTTGATTTTGAATAGATTCATATAAGGTAAATTTATTTTCATGTAATTAATAAGTTTAAAGTTCGTTTTCTTGAGCTTTGTTAAATGTAACAGTCGTGTTTGATTTCCCCACATATTTAGTACACTGTTGCTACTCCAAGTTAGCACAACTCCTTATATTAATCACGACTGGTACTTAGGCCAGCTCTTGGTATTAATTCTTAAATCCGTTGTGCCAGCTAGGAGTTCGGCTCAGCCAAGATCCTGTTTATTATTACTATTATTATTATTATTACTAATATTTATTGAATGTTAAGGGGTGAAATAACTTTCTCAGAGGCCAACGGTACAGTAATACAGCCTTCTTGAGCGTTTAGTCTCTGCTGTGTACTGTTGAGAAAGTTTATAAATTCTCGACTCTACAGAACTGGCGAAGTAAGCCAGCATAAAAGTGAAATCGCAACTTGATTTCACGAGTCGATTCTCTCGTGATAATGGACTCGATAGTTATTCCTATTGTCCATATACACATTCCCATTCCCTCGTGACATCTGGTGTCACATTTATTTATTATATAAAGTATATTCTCATTTTCCCCCTGTCATCTGGTGACCTCATTCCAGGATATAAACTCTTAGCCTTGAAATCATTACCAAAATCACTCACTCACTCTTAGCTAGGTAGACTGCTGCACAGCAGCCAGCATATCAATCTTTAGTTAGTCTCAATCTGAGCATCATGGAAACCAGTACATACCTACAGGAAGCCAAGGATATGGGGCTTACTAATCCCCAGGAAGTTAAAGATTATGTCCTGTTGCGCTGCAATTACGAGCAGTAACGCGAGAATGCTGCCCGTGAAGAGCGGAAAATTCAACGGGAATACGAGCAAGCAAGCACGAGCACAAAAAAGAACAGCGTGAATACGAGCGAGAACAGAAAGAACGTGAGCGTGAGGAACACGAAAGAGAACGTGAACACGAGTGAGAACTTCGTGAACACGAGCGTGCCGAGCGCGAGGTACTTGACAAACACGAGCTTGAAGTGCTAAAGCTCAAGCGAGACTCCTTGGCTTCAGGCACATCATGTGCAGCCAACCCAAGCTCCACTAGTGCTCTCCCAGCACCTGTTCTAGCAACTCCACGCCTCAAGCTTCCTTCTTACAAGGAAGACGAGCGAATCGAGCCATTCATAGCTCGTTTCAAAGACATGGCACAGCTGTACGATCTGGATGAGGCAACTAAGCGGCTTCAGATTCTCAGGTTGTTTGAGGGCCCTGCCTTCGATATTCTCCACAGAATTCACGGAGATAATCTCACGTACGAGATGATGAAGACCTCACTTAGCAAAGCGTATGGTCTCACCACTGATGACGCTAGAAATCAGTTCATGAGGGCGTGTCTCCAGGAGAAGGAGACAACTGTTCAGTTCCTTGACCATCTCAAGGCATAGTTAGGTGACTGGATGGAGAAGGAAGAGACTCCTAGCACGCAAGAGGGAATAATCGACCTTGTTCTGCGCACACAGCTGGAAAAGTCGTGGCCTGCTGAGCTTATGGCCCAGCTCAAGATGTGCAAAGTAAAGGATGCAAACCAAACGGTGGAAAAGGCTGATGCTTTCTTTACTGCGTATGGGTACCAAACTCGTAAGCAGCAGTCCTGGAACAGGTTAGATGCTGCCAAGTCTGGGAAGCCATCTCATAGCGAATCCCAGCATCAAGGCCATTCTCAGAATATGGTCATGGTCCAGGCAAATTGCAGAAAAGGGACCAGGGGCAGAATACAAAGAAACCTGACTGGAAGAGGTACAAGCAGTACCCTAACCAGCAGCAGTATCAGCCACGCAATCGACAAGCGGGACAAACCTTTTCAGCACCAGCCCCAGTGTATCGGAGGCAGGAGGCAAACGCAGCCTTCATTCCCCGACAGGCACACGATGGTGCCGTCCCCACCAGCACAGGTCCTCCTTCACAGTTCACTAGTCCCCCTCAGATGGTGAACTCTCCTCCACAGGCCATCAACGCTCCTGCTCCCCAGATGGAGTTATGACTCCTCATGCACCTAGTCAAAGTACGACTCCTCGTGCACCTAGTTTGGGTACGACCCCTTAGGCATATAGTCCTGTCACGTTTGAAGAGTTGTGTGCCATGCAGCCTTATCAATGGCTGGCCGCTTCCTCCACAGGCCCTTCCACAGGTAACAATGCCTTCCTTGTTCAGCCAGGGTTTGTGGGAGGTGTTTCTGTAAATGTCCTGAGAGACAATGGTTCCTCAGGTTGCACTGTCAGGCAGTCTTGTTCATCCTGAAGAATATACAGGCAGACAGATCCAAGCTCAGCTTATTGACTGTTCAGTGAGATTGTTCCCTGAGGCACGTATCCAGGTAGCATCTCTCTTTTACACAGGTTCAACAGTTGCAGTTCTCATGCAAGAACCTATGTTTGACCTCATTATAGGTAACATACCAGGTGCCAAGTATAGTTGCAC
>JAGKTI010031298.1:0-12172 GCA_018397915.1 Birgus latro
GTACGAACGCTCTAAGCTAAAGGAAAAGAACGACGACACATTATAGGCACTTCAGCAACGTTTGGCTTTAACAAATACTATACAATCCCATGTAATTTACGAGAGGTAGATTACCATTTTGAGAAGAGGATTCGCGACAGGGAATGACTTTTTTTTCTTTGTCCAGTATATATTGAATATAGTTTTCTTAAAAGTATTCCACTGAATATCATTTGTTGCTCAATTCCAGTAATTGGGCAATGAAGGTATTTTGGTGAAAAAAAAAAAAAGCTAATGTCAACTAAAGTTAAAGAATATACAGAACCTTGGTGTTCCTTAAAGGTACTTCTCAATGCTATTTGACAAAACATTTGTAGTTTGCTACAACAGAAATGTTTAGGAGTAATTACTGCACTTACTACACAATCGGTGATAGTTCCTTTATATTACCTATAATAAATATTACAGGAAAAGTTTATAAGATTATATTTGTCCCACTAAAATCATGTCATGGCAGCATTAAGTCATTCTGATGGTCATTTCTGTTTCCAGTCAGCGGGAGAATTCAACATAAAGACTATCATGGAGTAGAATTTGAATGAGCAGACATGAGTTACGTAAAATGAACTGGACGACATACTTTTTTCTAAAACGCCGAGCAGACGTCTCAAGGAGTTCTCTTTCACATCTTGTCTGTGACTAGAAAGAAAAATATGCCTAAATACACAAAAATTCTTTGAAATCGTAGTCAATAATGTTTTGTCTCTGAAAATCCTTAATTCTGATTTTGAGCTATTCATCGAAATGAAGCCTAATATACAATAAATTATGGAGACTTC
The DNA here is from genome assembly GCA_018397915.1 of Birgus latro. Lineage (NCBI taxonomy): Eukaryota > Metazoa > Arthropoda > Malacostraca > Decapoda > Coenobitidae > Birgus > Birgus latro. The sequence goes on from JAGKTI010031298.1 coordinate 819, forward strand.
CGGAGGTGGATTGAGAGATGTATGAGTGACCATAAAAAGAGCTGAATTATGATAATACTAACAATATGTTACTACTGTACATACAAAAAGACGTGGAGCAGTAAAGGTTGAAAATTTGAGTGAATGGTTGATCCAAGATCTAAGACCAATTATTATTATACATGAGATTACGAAGGGGAGAGTAAACCCCAATTTCAGACGCTGTCTGAAGCACACAGTGCTGTACAATCGGTGTACAGGCTCGTCCACCCTTTCAGTGGGCACTTTTAATTTGAGTGCAAGAAGGTGAAAATAAAAAGAAAAATTAATTATAATGACGTGAAGAATCGAAACGTCTTCCCAGCTTCTTATATAACACTTATAGTTTGATCCGTTTATAGCGATTCGTCACCACGCTTCGAAACTACTCGTATTGAGTGGCGTGCTCGGACGACACAGGCGCACATTGATCGTGTGGAAGGGCCTAAAGGCCGAACCTTTGACCTTACCATGTGCCCTTGACCACTGAGTGATTCTCAAAACTGAATTACCTCGTCCATACCTGACCCTCAATCCATTCATCAAATTTGGTTAATCGGATAAACGTGTTGAAGTTGACCGTATCGTGTGACCGTTTACCTAATATTCTCTCAGCCTCTTTATCTATGTATATCAAGAAGACTTCACTGATTGTTCTCAAAACTGAAGTACCTCATCTTTACCAGGCTTTCAGTCCATTTTTAAAATTGGTTAATCGGATCAGTGTGATTAAAATAACCTTGTTCTGTGACCGTATACCTAATAGTCTATCTGTTTGTTTACCTACTTATAGACAGAAGAAGCCTTCATCCCTTCAGGGGTCGCCACAAACAGAAAATAATAATAATAATAAAATCGCTTCCATGTCACCCCGACTTCTCCCATTTACCTGCCCTTCCTCCAATTCATTGTTCTAAAAATTCAGTGCTTTTATTCTCAGCTAACCTTGGAGTATTCCATCAAGCCTGATTCTAAGTGACTCAACTATACTATCATCCTGGGCGTGTGTCTGTGTTTGTGTGTATGTAGCGCAGCCGAGACTGGAAAAAAGATTTCGATCAAACTTGGCAGGATGGTTGCAATTGGATAACAGATGGGTTCGTTTAAGTTTCATGTCGATTGAAGGCTTCTCGAGGAGCGTTTTGACCTCTAATTGTTCCCATTGTTTACAGAAGCAAACTATCGCACCGCGAAGCACTTGCTCCTGCGTCGACGCATTGAGTCAAATCTATTGAGTTTATAGGCCGAACTTTAGACTTTGGCTTAGACCGAGTGGTCCCAAAATTCAGTCACTTCACATTTTCCTGTCCCTCAACACTTCTGCCAAATCAGGTCAGTATCATACAAAAATATATTTGAGCTGAACTTACCGTTGACCTATAACTTGTGACCCTCTTCGGTCTTCAGTCACTGTGTCAATTTGGTTGCAGTTACATCCAGTACTTTCTTTATCATCTTACTAGAACACCTACAGACAGACAGAAGGGCAGAGGAACAGATAAACTAGACCAAACACATAACCCCTTCGTGTTTCGCGCGTGGGTGAAATAAAAGATGTCTGTATTCATCATTTCGTGACCTTAATGTATTGTTTAAATGATCAGTATTATTGTATGCTTAGTTTCAATATCAGGGACCTTGATTTCTAGAAGCCCCAAATTGTCCATGCCAGTTCCTGTGTGTTCGTCTGGGCCAAGAGAATGTCACCGAGACCTTCACTTTACTGGCATATGAATATTGGATCTGGTGGTCATATCCTGGTGGCCTGGCCGCCTTCCAAACACTGCCGCTCTCTTCCTTGCCCCCACCCCAACGCTGCTATTCTCACCCCCTAACCCTACGCCTCATCGTACCACATACATTCCCACCTCTTCTCTGCTCCTATTCAACTCCCAACGCCTCCCCATACCACTTACGCTCTCACCTCTTCTCTTCAGCTCCCAGCGCCTTACCATACCACTTAACCCCTGCCTCTACCCTGCATCTATTCAGCTCTCAGCACCTCACCATTCCACTAACGCTTTCACCTTTCCCTAAACACATTCGGCTCCTAATGCCTCCTCATTCCCACCTCTTCCCTATTCCTATTAAGCTCCCAGCACCTCATTGTACCACTTACACTCCCAACTCTTCTCCTTTATCCAACAGAATACAAGCCCCTGTATCGCCTATATTACTTATTCCCACCTTTCCTTCCCCTCTGCTTCCCCATCTCTCAGCGCCACTCCATACTGTACCATTTACACTCCCCTCTCTTCCCCTACCACCCTAGCCCTCAGTGCATCAATACCACTTACACTGACACCTCTTCTCTCCCCTCCTGTCTCCTCACTGCTACAATAACTGAGTACTGAAAATACTAAATAACTGGATATTGTTAGAAATGCTGAAGACTGGAATACAGTGAATGAGATAGACAGCCAAATAATAGTGTGCATGAGAGAGGGCACCTTGAAGTAACGGAAGTGTGTGTCTTTAGAAAATTATAATGAATAACAATGGTTAGTTTTTTTTTTTTTTGTGTCAGACTAGGTGGACTCAAAGAACAGTTCTTCATCAAAAGATACATAGCTAACATAACGACCTCTTGAAGCTATTTTGTAGATTTTTAATTTGAAAACTGGGTTTGTGTTATAGCTGACTGGATCGTAGTTCAAAATGTTTATTAATGTAACGTCATTTTTCTCACACTATGGGGTAATTATCGTACACGGTATTTTAGCCTTTTTTTTTGGGGGGGGGGGAGGAAGAGTCCTCGTCATTTTGCGTACAGATGTTTCACCCACACAACAGAATCAGTTATTCTCCTGGAGTGTCGTTACCAGTGTAATAAGCTTTAAATTCATGCCTGGAGCGTTCTTCAAACAGAAAAGGACTTTGCGCACATTATTATTTTTAATTAGCTTTATTTTCTTAACGTAAAATTAATAAAAAGGAAGCGCACGTTTCATTAGTTGTTACTGATGTTCTTGTTTACTTGTCCATGTCTGTGAGGCCGAGCAGGAGCTTTCGACCCTCGGGAATCAACTGCCACTATGGGTCACTAATGCAGGTACGGTTCAAACGCAGTGCAGGGTTCCGGTCCCGGCTTGTGTTAGACCAAGCCTCATCAGGGTTGGACCAGGGTCTTCTCGACGAATAGGTTCAGGGATATATGACGAGGCTTGGCTCCCGGGTGGACGTCACAGTTGCTCCACCCAGGGCACACAGCGCAACGTCGTGTAGGCTCCTCCCCATGCCAGTAAAATAAGCAAACGAGTAAGTTACTTTAAATTGCCTCTCCTTTTACTAGTTCACTTATTGCTAAGTAAATGATCGAGTAAAGGAGAGAAAATTTAAAGTTTCCTATTTACTGGTGTTTTACATATTTTTTATGCATTTTAATATTTGAAGTTGCTCTATTGACCATTTTAAAAATCTGTAATCTGCTTATTTTACATATATGATTTTATATTTCGAACAGACAGCCTGAGAGTTTTCGTACCACATGAATAAGCACAAAAAATAACTTAAAATCCGAGAAAACGAGGTCTAAAAGTGACTAAATGAATCTGTCAGCTAAAAGATTTGTGGGCGAAATAACCACAGAACTTGTACTAACCGACTTATAGGCGAGGGTGAATAAGCTCTAAATGTGGCCATTAAGGACTTGTGGACGTACTGACTTGTGGGCACACTGACAATAAAACTACGAAATCAGTTCTGATAACAGTAACACTCCCGACATTACCAACAAATTCGCTCTCACCGTTGGGTTAAAATCGCTTTCTTGATTCACTGATATCCGGTTTCACACGCATTCACCCGCAAAAATTTCTTTCCAACGTCATGTCAGTAACTGGGCATTCCTACTCATCCACGTTGTCATGTTTGGGATACTTCACTCAGGACTGGGGAATGGTATTGGGATTCATCACTCAGGACTGGGAAATGGTACTGGGATTCAACACTCAGGACTGGGAAATGATACTGGGATTCATCACTCAGGACTGGGAAATGATATTGGGATTCATCACTCAGGACTGGGAAATGGTATTGGGATTCATCACTCAGGACTGGGAAATGGTATTGGGATTCATCACTCAGGACTGGGAAATGATACTGGGATTCATCACTCAGGACTGGGAAATGGTATTGGGATTCATCACTCAGGACTGGGAAATGATACTGGGATTCATCGCTCAGGACTGGGAAATGGCATTAGATGGAAGTTTTTTTTTATGATAAACACTGTATATTAATGAAGGACTTATGAAAAAACAGAGAAAAGGTTGTCTTTATGCCATATAGGCCTATGTAGGACTTATGAATGCTCCGGGAAATGTTCGACCTAAATTGCAGTAGTGATAATATTCACCGTGACAATATGCATGTCTAATTGCCAGAGTGAGGTCAACAGTCCACCTCTTTATGCATTTGTCTTAAATTCATTGTGTGCTGTTTTCATACACTGTATACATCTTCCATTTCTACTAAGCCTTAACCTCAACACGAATTTGAAACAACTCGATGGCCTGGATTCAGACAATGAAATCTATTTGGCACACTTCAACTTTCACAGAAGATAAGGCGCTGGAGAGGGATGCCTTCGCTCTGTGGCATTAACATAGCTGGGAGGCTCCGCTACCTCTTTATGCAAACGCTCCTCAACTCCCTCCCCATTTTTTTAATGGGGGATGGTGAACCGCAGGACGGGGTCAGCTTCACCCTGCAGTCTGCTGCAGATGAACCTGGGGTTACAACTATTGCTATTACTACGCAGTACTGAAGCAAAGACCCATTTTGTTCGCGCTTCTGTTGTTCCGGGATCTAAAAGTTTGTCCAGTCATCTTCTTAACCTGAACCTGATAGCACCTGAAGTATAATTTGTATAAACTTGCACTAGTTGTTGTGAATAGTGTATACAGAGAAGCATTTGTTAATGTTATGCATTTAAAAGGTTATATCAGATGAAGCACTCAAGTCAACACCCGCCAACCCACCAAGCTCTCTAAGAGGCGTCCATTTAAATTTTGCCTGAGACTTTCACCGCCGACCGATTGTTCTCAAAGCTGAAGCCCTTCATCTTTGATTTACCCTAAATCCTCCAACCTAGTTTGGTCAAAATCAGACATAAATTATTTAAGATAACTTTGATTTTTTTTACATTTCCCTATGACGTTGAAAATTAGATGACTGTTTTCAAAATCGAAATTGTTTATATTTGCCTTGCTCGAGTTTGCCATGTGACCTAGACTTCCGAGCTATTGTTCTCAAAAAGCTATAGGTCCCCCGTTCTGTTGATGCTCAGCTCACGCGTCAAGTTTAGCTTAAATCAGATGAAAGGTTTTCTAATTACTTTCACACTCATATACATAGGAAGTAATTTGTCCTTGCCCTATGACCTTGTCCTTTGACTGATTAAAAAAAATAATTCACTGTCTTCTTGTATAAACCTCAATCTTTCCACCAAGTTAGGTTTAAATCAGATAAAATAACATTCTGCAAATTTTCTTAGGTCACCATTTGACCTGGCCATGTGACCTTGACCTTAAACCTGTCATTCTAAAAAACGATCACTCAACCCACTGGCGGACACTCGACACTCACCAAGTTTAGTTCAAATCGTATGATTTTTTTTTACAAATATATACACGCACACATGCACACACGCACTCGGACGCACACACACACACACACACACACACACAGGTGGTAGCAACCATCATCCACTCACTTAAAGTAGTGCTGCCTAGTCATCTTTATCATTCTTTTTCTGTGCCTAATCTCTCTCTTACTTTTCCCATTCTTGCTGTCACTGGAAATTACTCTTCTTTCCACTTTATGAGTAAAATAGGTAACAAACCAAATGGTTCCCTGTAATTCGGAAAACCATTTAAAAGGCTGGGTGGTAACAATACAGCCATATAACAGGTGATGTGGGGCCTACTGTGGTGCCCCTGTTAACTATACTCGATTTTTTCAGCTGATGATCCACTTTCGTGAATGTGGCACCTGCGCACTCCTGCCCCGTGATTGGATGGAGTGAATGTGTCCGAATTCGCCGGTTAACCATAATGAACATTTTAATAATGGCTTCAATTTCGTACCTGAAGTATCATATTTACAAAAAACGATTGTACCTTATATTTCAATTTCATAAATGCTGTTTTGCATTGTCATTGTACTATAAAACAGACATGAAACGAGTATGTATCCGTGCTTCACCCAAACGGACAGTGAATTTGAGGAAGCGTTGCATCTCCATATATTAAAAAAATAAAATAAATAAATAAATAAACGCATTTGGCCTTAGTATAGTATGGATGAAAATCTCGGACGACTTCAAAATTGGTGAAAGTAGGTCAAGGTCAACGTAGGTCAAGGTCAACGTAGGTCAAGGTTAAAGTAGGTCAAGGTCAAAGTAGGTCAAGGTCAAAGTAGGTCAAGGTCAAAGTCATATTCCGGACCGTGCTAGCTATGTATCGGCTTGCAGCTGGTGTGATTCCACCCTTGGGGGAGTCTCTAGATGATTTTTAAAGTGTATGAGCGTCGATCGCTCTTCCCCCTCACGGCCCTACAGCGAACTGAAGAGAACAGTGGAGTCGATCATCCTTAAGTGGTTATAAAAAAGCTAATTGTATAATAATAATGGAGAAATGGCAGAATATAAGAGACAAGTGGAGGAGCGATTGGGTAAATATGATTTGGAGCAGATGGGGGGCGTGGAGGGTGTGTGCAAGATATTCGCTGATGAAACCTGCACAGCATGTGTGAGGTGAGGTGTGGGGTGAAGAGAAGACGAAAGGGGGTGCAAATAACAGCATGGTGGAATGAAGAGGTAAAACAGGCTGTGGAACAAAAGAGGAAAGAATATAGTGAGTGGATGAGAAACAGGGGTGTGGAGGAAGTTGAGAGACGGAAGAGAGAGATGTATGTAGAGAGGAAGAGAGAGGTGGAGAGATTAGTAAGAGTGAGTAAGAAGAGAGCAGATGATGAATTTGGAAGGAATTTAAGTGTAAAATGGAGGGAATGTAAGAAAATGTTCTGGAAAGAGGTAAAGAGAGTTAGACAGGGTGTCAAAGAAGTTATTCGGGGAGTGAGAGATAAAAATGGCAGATTACTAGTGGAGAAGGGAGAAAAAGTGAGCAGATGGAGAAAACCCTTTAAGGAATTGTTGAACATAGAGAATGAAAGTAATGTGAGAATAAGTGGCTGAGGAATGGCTAGGAGAAGGAGGGATGTGAGAAGAGAGGAAGAAATCAATAGGATGGAAGTTGTGGAAGCAATGAAAATCTCAAAATAAGGAAAGCTCCAGAAATTGATGGAGTGTGTGGTGAAATGCTGAAGCATGGGGGTGAGATAGTAGTAGAATGGATGTGGAAGATGTGGAGACTGGCCTGGGAGGAAGGTAAAGTCCCTGAGAATGGGAAGTCAGGCATAATTATTCTCCTCTACAAAGGAAACGGGGAAAAAGAAGTGTGTGGTAATCATAGGGGCAGTTGTCTTCTTAGTGTAATAGGAAAAGTATATGGTAGGATACTTATTGACAGAGTTAGGGAAATAACAGGAGAATTACTTGGAGAAGAACAAAGGTTTTTAGGAAGGGAAGAGGTTGTGTATATCAGATGTTCATTCTTAGGTCTTTACTGGAAAAGTTTCTCGAGAAGGGAAAGAAGTTGTATGCGGCCTTCATGGATTTGGAGAAAGCATATACAAGGATTGTGGAAAGCATTAAGAATATATGGAGTAAATGGGAAGTTGCTGAATGCCGTGAAGAGTATGTATGAGAATGCAAAGGCTGAGAGTGGATAGTGAACTGAGAACATTTTTCTAGTTGAAAGTTGGATTGAAACGGGGATGTCTCATGCCTACACTGCTGTTCAATCTGTGTATGGATGGGGTTATAAGAGAGATACAAGGTCGGGCAGTGGATGTTGGAGTGGCCCTAATGAGAGAGGGCAGTGTGCTGGAAACTCCCTGTACTGTTGTTTGCAGATGATACTGTGTTGTTAAGTGAACACGAAGGGGAGCTGCAAGGCTTGGTGAATGAGTTTGGGGGAGTTTATAAGAAACGGAATCTAAAGGTGAATGTAGGGAAGAGTAAAGTGATGGTCTTCGTGAGAAATGAAGTCACTGAATGTATAGTGAGGTTGGATGAGGAGGAAATGGAAAATGTGAGTGCGTATAAGTACTTGGGTAGTGTGATGAGTAAGGATGGAAGTTTAGAGGGTGAAGTGCTTGAAAGGGTAAACAAGGAAGAAAGTTGCTGGTTCCTTGAAAGCAGTGATAAGAAACAGGGAAGTGAGCATGGAAGCGAAAAAGTTACTGCATGAAGTACTGTGATACCAACTCTAACGTATGGAAGTGAAGCTTGGACCTTGTTGGAGAGACACGAGTCAAGAGTGAGAGCAGTGGAAATGAGTTATTTGACAGAAGCATGTGGGGTCACATGGAGAGACATACTGACAAACGAGGAAGGGAAGGAGCTTTGTGGTGTGGATGTGGATGTGATAGGACGGGTTAGGAGAAACACAATGAGGTGGTTTGGCCATGTGGAGAGGATGAGAGCGAGAGACTGACGAGGAGAGTGTATGTGAGGGAGAGGGAGAGGAAGGCAAAGAATGAGATGGAGGGATGGAGTGACTTAAGAGGTATATGAGAGAGGAGGGTATGAGCTATGAGCAGGGCAGTGAAATGGCGTTGGACAGGGCGACATGGAGGCACTATGTTTGTGGCCACCCCTTACGGGATGACGGCGTCTGACGATAGATAATGATAATAATAATAATAATAATAATAATAATGAAACGTCATCATCATAACAGCAGCATCTGTCAGTTCCTAATATCGTATCTACCTTTGCTTAACTGATCGATACCAAGGAACAAGTACTACTGTAAATATAGGTTACGCTTTGGTTTAAAATCAAGGCCAACAAAACAGTGCAGCCCCACGCCACAGCACGCCACTATGAAACCTACAAGCTCGTATGGAACGCAGATACTATCGCATTTATCCCTGAAACAGTAGGATATTAGCCCTACAACCGTGTTCTGTCCGGTAGTTAAAGTGCTTTTCAGTGGAACAATCCTCCTCCTCCATTTCTTCCTCCACCTGAAAATAAACTGTGCCTAGTTCACCCACAGTTCGCTATAGAGGGGAGAAAAATTAATCATAACTGAAATAGGGCACACGTTGCATAAGTACTGGCATCAGAGAACACACTGGCGTTCCACAAATGGCGAACGGATTGCATCTAGTCATAAACACGTCTGCTTTGGCTCGTCCACATGAATTTATATCTTCATCCTTTCGCAACGCATTATTCCCGTAGCTAATTGGGAGAACAGGACACTCATGCGGCTCTACATCCTTTCCATTGCTTTTCTGTGAGACTAGCAGAATTATCTGATGCTAATTTCTTACTATGACTCAATTTAAAATGTAATAATTGCACTGCAAGGCCAAGAAAAGTGGAAAGTATATATCTGTTGGAGGATTTCTTATCTCTCGTCACATCTTTCATCCGAGTAGAAAAAGGGCGGTATTGTTGAAACTATGTAATTATTGATTTTGTGTTGAGGGAATGATGAAACTGCCACCGCCGCCAACAACGGCCACTACAACTACATTAATAATAATAATAATGATGATGATGCCAACCATGATGATGATTACAGTGATGATGATATACCTGATTAATAATTTAGAAATCAAGGCATGGCAACATAAACATACAAGTACGTCTTTTTCGACCAGTCTTTCGCGTGATTTTCCATAATTAGCTTCAAGAAAAGAGCATCGGGGTATTTTAGTGACACTGTAATTTATATGATAATTGGATGGGACTGAACTAACGCCTCCCACCACAGCCTGCAGGGAGACAGGGGGTAGAGGAGGGAGAACTGGGGAGGTAAAGGGGAAGAGAGAGAACTGGAGAGAAAACATGGGGGAGGGAGAACTGGGAAGATAAAATGGGCGATGGAGAATGAGGGAGAAGGAGGGGAGGTGGAAAGGAAGTGGAATAACGAGTGAATATTGGGGGAAGATGAAAGGGGATGGAGAATGGGAAACGAATGGAGGTGGGTGAATGGGGAAGAGTAATGGATGGGAAGGGGGAACGGTACAGAAGGAATGGGGAGGTATAATGAAGGAAATGTAATGTGGAAGGCCAATTATAAGGAAAGTTAGCAATAAATGGGGAACAGGTATTGAAGAAAGCAGTGCCGAAGAACGTAGGGAAGGAAGGTAACAAGTAACACCCTTCTTTACTCCTTACTTCACTTTTCCCTTCCCTTTCTTCCCCTTGTTTATCCAAAGCAATTTCCTTCTCCATTCACCTCTCATAACTCTCTATCCTAATCATCCTTTCTTTCCTTTTTCCCCTCTTCTCGTATTCCTAACTCCCCCCCGCCTCTCTTTTTTTCTTTCTCATCTCGTTCACCAGCGAATCATGAGAGAGCGGTTCCCAGTCCTCGTACCTAAATCATTTCTAATTCTGGGTACATACCAGAGTGATAGACGAACATGTTTCACGGCATCTGGTACTAAATATTTCGACTGAACATTTATACAAATTGGTGTATTTAAAATGAATGTATTCTCTACTTCTCTCTGAAGTCACAACATTCTTTTAGTTTCTCTTCAGAAGTTTTGTTCATAGGAGGCTACGAAGAATACAATCGAAACCGAGGTGGAAGGACACAAAAAAGAAATGTACACAGCATAATGTAGGTGGACTTGCTGTGTACCCTGAGGGGAGGGAATCGTGATGAGCTGTGGTAAAGAGACTTGGGGTTATTTTGACGTCGATTTGCCAGATCAACTTTTGGGTTAGACGTCACAATTCTATTTATGTATGTATATGATGTACTGTGTTCTGAAAATCAAGGGTCCATTTTTTTCAGCAGTTACTTATAACATTATGAATTAATTGTGAGGGACGCCATTATCACTCATAAGGCTGTTAGTAACTTTGAGAGATAGAAACGGGGCTGTAGGACGTCACACTGGATCAAGCACTTCACTCAGATGATGCAGTTTATATTTTATCATTAATACCTTCAGACGATTTTGTTCAACGTAGGGAAGGAAACCAGGTAGTGAAGGGACAAATGGATTATCTTTTCCCCTCACTACAAATGCTGTCTCTAAAGTTAGCAAAAAATCTGGAAACAGAGAGAGAGAGAGAGAGAGAGAGAGAGAGAGAGAGAGAGAGAGAATGAATGGGATAATAAGCGAGGTGGGTGAGCGAGAAGTTAGAGGCAGGGACAAATGTTCGCCTGCAGTTTCAGTGTGTCTGTTTCACACTTAAGGCACATCCGTTATATTCCTCCTTGACGCATGGAAATACA
>JAGKTI010031299.1:353-12171 GCA_018397915.1 Birgus latro
GACCTGGTGAATTACACACACACACACACACACACACACACACACACTTACAAGTAACTCTCTCTCACACACACACACACACACACACACTTACAAGTAACTCCCTATCTTTCTGTCCTTTAGGGCCAGATAACATTCTATACATACACCTAAAACAATTACATTCTTCTTTCTGTCCTTTAGGGCCAGATAACATTCTATACATACACCTAAAACAATTACATTCTCAAGGGCTTGCAGCACTCACAGCCATTTTAAACTACAGCTACATGAACTGCCCCATACCTACACTCTGGAAACATGGCAAAATCATCACTCTTATCAAACTTAACACCAACAGCTCCAGCATCATATAGACCCATCATGCTACTCAAACTCCATCAACGATGAGGGAAAGCAATTCTCTCCATCACCAACCAACACATCCCTCTCTTGCCCATACAACAAGGTTTCCATATACACCACTCCACCACAAAACTACTCACTAACCTCACACAACACATTATGGACAGAATAAACCAAAAACCTCCACATCTCACAACACTCATCACAACTGACATCAGCAAAGCATTTGACAGTTTCAAGACCTCTCATAGAAAAGATATACTACACTTCACAACAACACTAAATATTAGATGACCAACTATCTCTCAGGCAGACACACATATGGAGAATACACAGAAACCACATCATGAACAAAGAACATCCTAAATGGTGTTCCGCAGGGCTCTGCCTTGTCACCCACGCTCTCAACCTATAAATGCATGACATCCCAACACCATCACCTGACACAAACACACACACTACTTTCTATGCAGATGACTACTCTCTCATGCACAAAGCTTAGACATGAAGAGGCTACTGCTTGCCTCCTTACATACATCCAAAGACTCAAGCAGTGGCTAGCAGCCAACTGCCTGAAGGCAGCACCAGCTAAATCCAAGGACACTCCCCACCAATGACAATCACAAACACCACATGCAGAATCATCTTACACTCAACCACAGACGCATCCCACACGCTCATTAGACTAAAATACTCGGCGTCACATACAACACCTCCATGACAATCACACCACGCACTTCAGACATTACACGCAAATGCAGCACCCACCTCAAGCAATCACTGGCACTGACTCTGGAAAGGACAAGGACAAAAACAAACTATGGTAATATAAATAAAATACAGTATATCAGTTCCGTCTTAGACTTTGCCTGTCCAGCATGGGCAGCATCCATCTCACATGCAACAATACAAACTACAAATCACATGTGACAACACACTATGTATGATCACAGGCTGCACAAAGACCAACCCAATGAACAGCTATACACAGACCAATTTTAAATCTCCACAAACACCTGGCTATGTGGGAAACACAATACTGTATATAGCAATTGCTAAACAAAACCCACAACACCCATCACACTACTCTACATGCACAACCATCCACCGACACCAAGGTACATAAAAACACTCCAGAACATTGCGACAATGGGATACACAACACCATTCCAACACCTCTATCCACCCACGGGTGAAGAAAGGTGGATAGTTTAGGGCCAAACACGGTCCTTGACCACCCTCCATCACATATACACGAATCAGAGGCCCAGCTAATCAGATTAGACAGCATACATTTCAGCAGATTATGCTGTGGCTATCACCCAACACTAAGAACATACCAACACAGAATAGGTACCATTAACACCACAGGCTCCCACACATACAGTGACACATATTTACAAACTGTGCAGCACTGGCAGTGGACAGGCAGACACACACAACATATCTGGGGTGGAGGATCTCTGGTTAGATCTGGTAAGGGCAATCAGTCTCCACCGTTGCTCCAGTGTTCTCTCCCAGTGACACCATGGGCAACTGTTCAGCATCACTAACAGCTGTAAAGTATGGTCCATAAAACTACTAACCTTGATGATGAGCTTTCCAGACAGGTCTAGCCCACTATCACTGCTGCCTGCACCACTCATGCTTGCAGGTTCATTCACACGAGCCACTATTGTCTGGAAGAAAAATATAATTTGTGACACTAGCTTAGCCTAAGCCTGCTAAATTACTAAGGATTAGTATGGTTATTCAGTCACATTCATTAGATTAGGACAAAGATGCCTGTAAAAATATCCTTTACCATATCACGTAAGAAGAGGCAAAAGATCTGAAACATGAAACCAAGACTCACAAGACAAAATAATACAGAACTGTTTGTAGAGGCAATAATCACCTTTGTGTCAATTAGGTATACTTGAGGAATTACTTTAATTTTTTTTTACAAGTGTGTGAATGTTGGAGGTAGGGTTGCGAGAGGTGGACCAAAAAAGTCCTGGAAGGAGGTCATAGAGGTGACCTTAGGGATAAGAGTCTGAACGGGAAGGCTGCCAGAGATCGATCAGCGTGGAATGCCGCCTTCAGGTGACCAAGATCGACACATGCCAGCATGTTGGAGCCTTTATATACAATATGATATGATACAAAGCCTGGTAAACCTTGATGCCTGCTTGGAATGATTCATTTTCAGTGAATAGGAAAGACTGGCTCCAACTACACCTGAAGGTAATTAAAAGCCCAATATGCACTATCATTTATAAAGGTTCCAACATGCTCCCATGCATCAGCCTTGGTGACCTAATGGCAGCTCTCCACACTGCATGATCTCTGGCAGCCTCCCTGTTCAGTCCCTTATCCCTGAGTTCATGCTCTATGACCTCATTCCAGGTCTTTTTCAGCCTGCCTCTGGCAACCCTACCACCGACATTCACACTTCTCACTTTCTGCACCAAAATGTCATCCTCCATCCTCCCAACATGGCCAAACCATCTCAATTTATCCTTGTCTTTAGCTAATTGATCAGTTTTGTAAGTTGTAACCTTCCCTGTAGCTACCAAACAGCCATGAAAGAACCAACAGGACTGTTGCTGTGTGCTCTCCTTTGTATTTTGTACTCATCACAACACCAACAAACTCCAATTCAATCCTTCCTCTCAACTCTTCGATTGTAATCCTAGCCCCCCCCCAGGCCTTGCATTCAAGGATGCACTACACATCTGTCTAGGCTAATCATTGTCATTTCTGTACATCTGAGCCAATAAATAGCCTCTTCCTTTAATGACAAAGTCTCGCTACCAAGCAGATTACACTCCTAACACATGCTGCATACAAAGATCCCTTAGCACAGAAGGAGCCCTCTCAATATCAGAAGTAACAGCTCCCTCAACTTCCTCCAACCACTCCTTACCCAAGCCACAGAGCTAGCTCTAGCCCCACCTTCAACACAGCATGTTCCCCAAATAACAAAACTCTCCCACAAACTCAACGAACTCACCAGCTAGATCAATTCTCTCATGCTTGACAACCTCTAGCTACATGCTCTCCCTAACAAACCGTGCACATGATATCAGTATTATCTGAGTCTATCTCTAATACCACAACATCTCTTATGCATCCACTTATCATAAATACTACACAAGATGGAAGTGTGCATAAAAAGTGAAGTCTGCATGTGAATGTAGCAATGACCAAAGTTATGGTTTTTAAAAGCAATGAAGTCGCAAAGTGCACTTTGAGGCTGAATGTCAGGAAATGAAGAACATGAGGTCTTCAAATATCTAGGTAGTAAAATGAGCAAGGATGGCAGTCTGAAATGTAAAAAGGGGTACAAGTGGAATGAAGAGCACCTGGACTTGCTCAATGGACAGGAGTGAGTGGAGTGGAAATATCCAAGAGGTGCCTCCAAAGTTACATGGAGTGAAACAGACAGACAAATGAAGTTTGGGAGAAATCATGTTGACGTGGATGTGCTGGAAAGTGTTACAAGTACCTGGAGATGAACTATCCATGTGGAGAGAATGGAAAATGTAAGACTGACTAGGCTAGTGCATGCAATGTTGAGAGGAAAAAGTGGACAAGTGACTTAAGATGAAGTAAGACAGAGTGAATGCAGTCTGAAGGCAAAGACAGGGTGACAGGGAAGTGAACTGTTTGTGGCCACCCTTTTCAGGATGAAGGTGTCTGGCTATAGAGTGACGAGCATGACAGTTACTGGTACAGTACAGTATTCATCCATCCGAGCCCGGGGCTCGGCAAGTCGGTCCTGACATTTAAGATGAGAGTGACCAGCCTCACTCATCCCTGAGTGGCATTACGTGAGGAATAAACCCCAACCACCCCTTGGATATAAACCTTCACCGGCTCAATCCGATTGGAGCACCGTAATTACTCACTAAACCACCAGGCGCCAAAATTTGGTTATATGGTTACCACCCAGCACAGTACAGTAAATGGTTTCCTGGTGTACAGGAAACCATTTGGCTTGTCACTCAGTGTAGAGTCACCCACAGGCAGAAGGAAGAAGAAAGAATGAAGGAAAGAAAGGGAGAAGAGGGAGTGTAAAGTCACCCGTAGGCAGAAGGACGAGGAAAGAATGAAGGAAAGAAAGACAGAAGAGGATGGAAGGAAAGAAGGATCGATGAGAGGAGAGGGCAGCACTACACTGAGTGGATGGTGAATGCCCCAACCTACCACAACTGGTATAGTATTACTACTTATATATTGTATAAACAATACAAAAGATCACAACTGGCAGAAGTATCCAATGGCCACACCATCACTGCCAAACCTGTCTCTTTTGTGAAGAATCAGACAGCCACAAAAACACATATATATGTGACTGTCCAATGGTCACAAACCCATTACAGTTTTTGAAATCAAGTCTACAGTAAACTTGGATTGATCAATGAATGCTGTGACACCCCCAAAACCAACTTTATCTGGTGCAAAAAGGTGATCTTGCTTAACCAATAACCATATCTTCTTTTAAACTACATGGTTATTGTAAAGGACAAAATCTAAGTTCTCCCATTTACATACAGTATTACTGTATATGGTCAAGTTCATGGCAAGGATGAAGCTTCATCATAGTACTGATACAATTTATTTACAATACCTGTATTATGCAAAAATCACTAATCTATCTATCTATAGCCCGTCGCCCTAATCCCACAAAGGGTGGCCACAGACAAAACGCCTCCAAGTCGCTCAGTCACCCACCATTTCCCTACCCTCCCCCCAGCTCACTCCCCCCTCCCTCATATACCTCTCAACTCCATCCCTCCACCTCATCCTCAGTCTTCCCCTCCCTCTCCCTCCCTCCACCCCACCTGCATACACTCTCTTAGTCAGGCTTTCATTCTCCATTCTCTGCACATGTCCAAACCACCTCAGTGTATTTCTCCTAATCTTCTCAACCACATCCACATCCACCCCGCAACATTCCTTCACTTCTTCATTCGTCAACCTGTCCCTCCATGTCACTCCACATGCTCCTCTCAAGTACAGTAACTCATTTCCACTGCTCTCACTCTTGAATTGTTACCCTCTTAGCAAAGTCCATGCCTCGCTTCCATACGTCAGGGTAGGGATCACAATACTATCATGCAGTGACTTCTTGACTTCCATACTCAACTCCCTATTTCTCATCACCACTTTCAGTGAACCAACAACCTTCCTTCCCTGCTGTACCCTTTCAAGTATTTCACCCCCAAAACTTCTATCCTTACTCATCATACTACCCAAGTACTTGAATGCACTCACATACTCCATATCCTCACTATCCAACCTCACTGTACATTCTGTGACTTCATTCCTCTCAAACACCATAACTTTACTCTTGTTAACACTGACTTTCAGATTCCTCTTCTTACACACTGTCACAAATTTATTCACCAAACCTTGCAACTCCCATTCATCTTCACTCAACAATACTGTACCATCAGCAAAAACAACACCGGAATCTTCCACATCTTACCCTCATTCATTACAGCCACCCCCACATCCACTGCCCTACCTTGCACCTCCTTTAAAACCCCATCTATGTATATATTAAACAGCCACGGAGACATCACACAACCCTATTTCAGTCCCACTTTCAGATCAAAGAACTCACTTAGCTCACCATTCACTCGCACAGTAGCCCTAGTTCCTTCGTACATACTCTTCACAGCACTCACAATTTCCCCTCCACTCTATAATTATATTCTTAATACCTCCCACATACCATGCCTATCTATTCTGTCATAAGCTTTCTCCAGGTCCATGAAGGCAGCATACACTTTCTTTCCCTTCTCTAGATACTTCTCTACTAAACATCTTAGAACAAATATCTGATCTACACACCCTTTTCCCTTCCTAAATCCCCCTTGTTCTTCTCCAACTAACTCTTCTGTTATATGCCTGACCCTATCAATAGGTATTCTACCATGTATCTTTCCAGTCACACTAAGAAGGTAAATACCCCTATGGGTACCACATACTTCTCTCTCCCCTTTTCCTTTATATAAAGAAACAACTATACTTGATTTCCAGTCCTCTGGAACCCTTCCCTCTTCCCAAGCCAATCTACACAACTTCCATAACCATTCCACAACAATCTCACCCCCACACTTCAGCATTTCACCACACACATCATCAATTCCTGGGGCCTTTCCCATCTTGATATTTTCACTGCTTCCACTACTTCCACCCTACTGATCTCTTCCTCCCTCCTCTTCTTCTCCCAGCCATTCCCCAACCACTTATACTCACTCTGCTCTCACTCTCTACATCCAACAAATCCTCAAAGTGATCCTTCCATCTCCTCAATTTCTCTCTTCTCCACCAGCAATCTATTGTTCCCATCTTTCACTCCCCTACTATTTCCCCTTTCACACTGTCTTACTTTCTTTACCTCCTTCCAAAACAATTTCTTACTCTCCCTCCATTTTACACTCAGATTCCTCCCAAACTCCTCAACCACTTTCTTCTTACTCTCCTTCACCAATCTCTTCATCTCTCTTCTCCAGCTCAAATATACCTCTCTCTTCTCTCTCTCATCTTCTCCCCTACCTCTGCTCGCTAGCCATTCACTATGTGCCTTCTTCTTTTGTTCCATAACTCGTTTCACCTCATCATTCCACCATGCTGTCCCTTGCACACCCCTGCATCTCCTCCTCACTCCACAAACCACCTCACACGCCGTGCCTATCTCTTCTGTGAAAATCTTACATACATCTTCCAACCCTTCCATCTGCTCTAACTCATACCTTCCCAATCTTTCTTCCACTATCCTCTTATACTCTGCCATTTTCTCACTATCTTGTAACTTCT
Source organism: Birgus latro (assembly GCA_018397915.1). Lineage (NCBI taxonomy): Eukaryota > Metazoa > Arthropoda > Malacostraca > Decapoda > Coenobitidae > Birgus > Birgus latro. The sequence goes on from JAGKTI010031299.1 coordinate 7,512, forward strand.
CCACTCTTCTCACAGAAGCTATTTCCTCCTGTCTTCCCCATGGTCTCTTCACCCACTTTCTTCGCATCCTTACCATCCCCCACCCTCTCCACACTCTTGCATCCAATGCTTGTCTTCTCATTCGCTCATCCACACACACATAATCTATAATTGCCTTTCGTTCTACAAGTTCACCATCCATCCTCCTCAAGACTCTCTATGTATACCTGTGGATCATCTTGTGCCGAAAGTAGGTGTTGGCTATTGCCAATCCCTTACCAGCATAGATGTCCACCAAGGCACTACCATTCCCATCCACTTCAACTGGCACACCCCACTGACCAACCACTCCATCCACTCGTACATTCCCAACTTTGCCATTCATGTCTCCAATCAAAAACACTCTCTTGTTCCTCTCAAACTTGTCCATACATGCTTCTACACTTGCCCAAAACTCATCTTTCACTCTTGCCACTCGGTCCTCTGTCGGCGCATATGCACATACAATCGCCCAAGCTTGTATACCTACTCTCATCCTCACCCATACAATCCTTTTACCCACTGTTCCATACTCTCTTACTTCTCCAACCACTTCTTGCTTATCTTCAGACATACTCCCTCTCTTGCCCTCTCATTCTCTTTAACTCCTGAACATATTCCTAAACCATATTCCCTAATCACTACTACAATACCAAATTTAAGACTGATGCCTGTTGCTTTCATGGTTAGGTAATGTCCCATTAGGACTGATTTGCTTGTAAAATTAATAAGGCTCTACAATTATCAACTCCAAAATTAAACATTCCCACAACTTTCGGTATTATTCTAGATTCAGCACATCATCCATCTGGTTATTTAGGGGGTGATCTATAGTCTGATCTCACCTGTAGAAGCACCTATTCTTCTATAACACTTCCACTGGAAATAATAACTGAGGTACAAGGCTCATAAATAAAGCACGGGAGCAGCCTGTGTTCTGCCTAAGTGAATTTTTTCAAACACATTTTTCAAGTCTAACCAATCAGCTGCCAGGATGAGTCATATGATTTACTGTAGCCAATCAATGGCTGAGGTGAAGTTCCACTTTGTATTCTGATTCAGTTTTGCTATGACATTTCTGTGACTGGTGCTGACCAACTTCTATTCATATTATTATGAAATGTTTTGAAAATAACAAGCAAAGAACTGATTTTCTGTGTTCCCATGAAGTTCTGTCTATCTACCTATCTATAGCCTGATACCATAATCCTGTACGGGGTAGCCACTTGTCTTTCTGTTAGTTGTTTTATGGGGAGTGGCATTAACCCTACACCAACCCACTTCTTGACATGTCACCATGATATATAGTGTGCCCAAACTGTAAAACTGGAGTGTACTTTAAAAAAAAAGACAGACAACAGTGTTGCACTGGTTGCAATCTGAGCTCCCAGGACTAACGTTCCATCCACACTAGGGGTCATGAAGTGCACTCTGTTGCTCAACTCGGGTGTTCATGCTGCGAAGGGTCTGTGCTGCACATTTCTGGCAAATCTGACTGAGGGGCATTTCATGGTGACAGCGCGTGCCACGATGCCCTCAGTAGCCATGAGGTTTCAGCTGAAAGCAGTACTACTTGCGCCACACTTTCTTTTTCTGGGACAACATAGCGCCACACTACTCCACATCTCTAGAACTGCTGTGGTACTGGTATCCACCATCTCCTCTCGCACCTAAACAGTAACTGACAAGAGCTGCCCACTGTACTCATGTGGACAATACCAGTGTCAGCAACACGAATCGGGCAACATGACACACAACACAGAGCACGGCATGACTCCTGGTGGGCAGGGCTTATGAAATGGCAGTTATGTGAATGAAAGTTGGAGCTAATCTTGGTCAGGGTTAAACTGCTTGAGTTTAGGTTCGGTTAAGTGTGGTCATGGTAGGTTAATACCTGAACCTAAATTGGCTTGTAACTTAGTATTTCACTGACTTCTGTATAGGCTACAATATTTCCACCCACCCAAAAACCTTGAATTCCCAATGGGTTTCCCACTGCTGACAGGAATGGTGAAAGCTAGTTTAAAAAAAAAAAAAAAGTGATGAAAATGAATCTATCTATCTATCTATTGCCAGACGCCTTGATCCCGAACGGGGTGGCCACAAACAAATCGCCTCCATGTCACTCTGTCCCCTGCCATTTCACTACCACGCTCCCAACAAACTGTATTAAAATTACACAAACTGCATAAAACAGGAAGAGAAAACCATGGATTCACAGTCAAGCCAAGTATGAGCTGAAACAAATTTTACCTAACTTATACACCCTACCGCTCTGATAATCAGGATAAATTTTATAAAAAAAAGAAAAAATGAAAAAAAAACCGCTACTGTATTATATGAATGGGAATTGTATATTTTCACAAATCTCATATTCACTATAAGGCAGCCATATCCAAGATTCTTCAAATATTCTAAGAAGACAATATGGCAGTGCACTACACTCACAAACTACAGTACACGACCAAGAAAATCAATATGACTGAATATGAAAACGATCATAATAAACCCTGCTGGAAGTACAAGCTTCTGCCTCCCAGCTCGGATCGTCATACACACCCATATTCCATGCACTTTGGAAATTACATATTCATCACTATGTCAGAAAATATGAGAACTCTGACATTTTCTGCCGGCATTTCATGTTTGTTTTCAGCAAAACAATGGGTTACTTGAAAACAATTAAAGCAGATGATATAAAATAAGTTAGTGTATTCAAATAAAATAAGTTAGTGTATTCAAATATTTTACACTTACGTTATATGCTAATTTGCTGCGATTTAAAGCTTTAGCCTGAATAGTTTCAGACTATTAATGCCGAATTTCTACAGTCCTGTGATCAAACGTCACTCTTCGCCGCCATAGATGAGTTGGATGTAAACAACAGACAATGGGATAACGGGCTCAACCTTTAACAGAACTTGATTAAAAAGAAAACATACTCGTTCACACGAATTTTTAATGATAATTGAGTAACAGTAAATACAGTACATTTCATTAAAGATCTTTCATTACAAAAAGCTAGAAGATATAAATATGTGTAAAGTAAGGTTTCTCATTTCATTTCATATGTGATCACTGATTCATCGTGTTTACTTACTTCCATATCCTCGTAATTATTAAGAATATGATCTTGATATTCTTCCTAGCCAGATGAGACGTTTCGATCTTCAAAGATCCTCATTACCTACGTACGGCATACTGACAAAGTAGTCACGACACTGGCATAATATCCGCTATGTATACAGCATGAGATTAGTTTGTTGATAGACCTGCCTGTTTATTTGCCTAACTGATCGAGCGATTAGGCATTTGGCTAAATCACTACGTACTGTACATCACTATGAAACACTGGGCGAAGATGACGTGCAAGCTGCTAGGATCAATGCTGTGAAAGGTCAAAGGTGAGAGCACCAGAATGCAAACAACAGATCTCATCCACAGAAGCTGCTACAAAACTATGGCCATATCTACTCTTTGATAGCAATAAACCCAACTTTTGGATGCAAACCTTTATGGGCCACATCCAATTGGACAGCGCACTCTCCAACCACGCCTTGGATGCAAACCTTCATAGACCACATCCGACCGGAATGCCTACATTAGACCACCGGGCGCCTAAATTTGTAAATCTGTATAAAAGTTTTTATGCATCTCTTCCCTCTGTCTCTCTTGTGGAAACTTGTTCAGCAATCCTGCTGGCAGTGGAGAACTATCCATTCGGGCATCTGGGCAAAGTCCGATGGGCCAGTGCTTCAAGAGGCCTTTATCAGGTGGTATGCAGGCTACTTGCACACGTTTTTCCATTGGCTGTAGAGTAACTCAGCAATGGCCTCCGAACGTCTCGAGGCTTTTTCTTTCTTTCTTTCTTTCTTTCTCTATGACACCAGAGACTTTTTTGTTTTCTGACTTTAGCTGAAATACCGAGTTTCAACCGTTGGACTGCAAAACTTGATGAAGTCCATCTCGGTTGTTGTTACTGCTGTGTAACCCCAGTCTGTCTGGCCGAGTAGACCCATCAACAGCAGACACGCATCTGCCCCTGCAAGGCCGTCCTGTGAAGTGAACCGATGTTCCCTTGTAGCAAACAGCACCTCGCCACAGCGAGGTGCGGGAAACGGTGCAAAGGTTTGAGTTGGACGCCGTAGATGCGTCTCTTCACCCACTTAACAGAGGAACCATAGCAGGCCCCACCCAGTGTCATAAAAGGTTCCTTGGGTTACGGAAAATCACTAGGCTTATCATGCAGTGTAGAGCCATTTGTGGTGGTGAGAAGAGTAATAAAAGTGACAGTAAGGATTAAAGAAATAAGATGAGAGAAAGGCAAACACAGAAAAAGAATGATAAAGGTGAAGAAAGAAATAGGTAGCACTACATCAAACAGTAGTAGATGATTGTTGCCGCCACCAACCACCAGTCCATACTGGAAGAAGGGATAAGAAAATGGCGGTAGAAGTGGTGGTGAAACGTCGTGATGATACAAAACAGGATGACAGACCATTCATAATTAGCCACAGATTACGGAGTGTCAAAGGAAGCCAAATGACTTACAGGATGCAGAACTCAGCCAAGATGAAACATGGTAAAAGAACAAATGTTAGCTAAGCTACATCGAGATGACAATTGACCAATAAAAAAAAAA
>JAGKTI010031300.1:0-12171 GCA_018397915.1 Birgus latro
TAACACAATAAACATGTACCTGAAATGACATTAGAACTGTTATAAAGAGCTGAAACACCAAAAATCCTTACCAGAAATAAAGTAAACATTGGCATGAGTGGCAGGTGAAGGTGTGTTGTGGGTGGATGGGCTAGCTACTAGATGACATGGGCCTCTCTGGGGAAGCCCTATCACCTAAGCCGAAGCACTCCAAGTCGAATTCAGGCTCCAGCAACTCCACTTCCTCTCTGTCCACTTCTCCTCCTTCATTCTCCTTTCCTGTCATGACTAAATCTTACATAATAGCAGCCACATTCTGTGTCACATTAAAAAATCATTTGATCCTGGCTTGTCTCTGCTCCAGTATGTTTCTGTTGTAGACTGCCATCACTTGAGACTTCAGATCATTCCAGGTGGCTAGGATCTGGGTAGCCTCAGGCATAGACCCGGTGTATGTCTCGAAGGTTGCTGCCATGTCGGTTATGGTGGACAGGCTGTGGGACAATTTCTGGGTGGTCATCTTCCCCTGTGCAGTGTGATCTGGCCTTTCATTCTCTTCACTAGAGTTCATCTCTTTCTCTGTCAACCACACCTGAGTCTAAGTTGTAGTGTGTCAAGTGGTGTCTTACAGCCGTTTCGTCCACCTCTGCTGTGTCTAGGCTTGTGCGTCTGATCGTACTCTAAAACTCCATTAGGTGAATATTGATACAGAAAAAAACAATGGCACAAATAAATGTTGAGGGAAAAAGAACACACACATTTACTTTATTGTTATTTTGTGTGCACTCACCTACTTGTTGAGAGGTTCCTTGTTCTTCCTTAGGGGTATGATGCAACATAAAAGTAACCAACATTATAGATTTTCATTACAATACTGTATATTCTCCCCCTGAATTGTTCTAACTAACACTTGGTTAGTTAACTTTGGTTAACAACCAGTGTTACCGATTTTCATTACAATACTGTACATTCTTCCCCTGAATTGTTCTAACTAACACTTGGGTGGCTTAATGTTGGTTAACTCTAAAAACTAACTCCATTAGATGAATATTGATAGCAAAAAAACTGTGGCACAAATAAAGGTTGAGGGGAAAAAAAAAAAACACATTTACTTTATTATTTTACGTGCACTCACCTGCTTGTTGAGAGGTTCCTTGTTCTTCCTTAGGGATATGATGCAACATAACAGTAACCAACGTTACTGATTTTCATTACAATACTGTATATTCCTCCCCTGAATTGTTCTAACTAACATTTGGTTGGTTAACTCTAAAAACTAACTCCACTGGGTGGATACTGATACAGTAAAAAACCGTGGCACAAATAAAGATTAAGGGAAAAAAAACACGCACATTTACTTTATTGTTATTTTGCATGCACTCACCTGCTTGTTGAGAGGTTCCTTGTTCTTCCTTAGGGGTATGATGCAACATAACAGTAACCAACGTTACCAATTTTCATTACAATACTGTATATGCTTCCCCTGAATTGTTCTGACTAACACTTGGTTGGTTAACTCTAAAAACTAACTCCATTAAGTGGATATTGATGCATTATAAAACCGTGGCACAAATAAAAGATTAAGGGGAAAAAAAAAAAAAACACATTTACTTTATTGTTATTTTACGTGCAGTCACCTGCTTTTTGAGAGTTGCCTTGTTTTTTCTGAGTGTTGTTATGGTGCTGTCAGGAGCCCAAGTCAGGCAACGTATCTCAGGGGCTGTCAACCCCTCCTCAATGAGCTGCAAAATCCTCTGCTTCTTGGCCACACAAAAAACACAATGGTGAAGGGGTCTGTAGTACCACCACTGTATCGATAGAGGGCAGGGTTGTCGCAAGATGGCCGCCAACAAATGAACATCAGTATGCGTCGTCTGCTGAGTGTTGGCTGCCAGCTGGAAGCGGCGATGAAGACTGGGAGAAAATGACGAAGTTTGCGACATATTGGAAACTTTTTTCTTTCGCGAAAAATGAAGCGTCGAAGTAAAATTCGTCAAAATACGAGGACTTACTGTAAGTGATTTTTTCCAACCCTCAGTTAAGGTGATGGTGAAGGCTGATCTGACAGTAACCAAGGAGACTCCTTCCTATCTCACAACATAGGTTCATCAAATTTCATATGATCCTAGTACACTCGGACCTTCAATTATGCGCAAATATGGTCGACAATGTGTAACGCATTTTTGAAAATGGGCATAAATAATCCACACAATGCAGTAAACAGAATATGGTCGACATCTTCCCTAGTCGGAACATTTTCACCGCATTTTACTCATCTTTTTATACACACATACACATGTTACAGACTTGTATAGTAGTATATTTGTTAGATAAAGTTAACCATAGTAAATATGTAAAAAAAAAGTAAAAAAAAGTCAGTTGTAGCACTGAGTTCATCAGCATTCTTTAAAATCAGCCTTATGGTTGACTCACCCAAGCCAATCTCCCGACTGATATCACAATTTCTTTTACCTGCTTTCTTCATTTGAATAACCTTCAGTTTAGTTTCTAAATTAATCTTCTTATTCTTCTTGGCAGGTGGCAATGCCATGGTGAGAATTCACAATTCAGTGAATACAATGTATAACACGTGAATTATGCCTGGTAGACCCAAACACTGTGTGAGCGTTTGAATACTGAGCGGGTGTCGGGACGCCAAGAATAAGGTGACCCGAGTCCCACTTTTTGAAGTCTGTCCCATTTTTTTAATTGTGACTAAAATGTCCCACTTTTTGTGCATATTATCTTAAATTTCCTGCTTTTAGAAAACTACTTTTGCATTACTTGTAACATGGCCTTCTTTTATGAAATTATGATAAATTAGTAAAATTATGAATAATCCAAATAAAATGAAATACCGAACTGTCTGGTCACTTTATGCATTCCATCCGCCTTGTAAAGTAGTATGGAATGTAGTTGGAATGGCTAGGTCTTCCCAGACATGCCCACACAGTTAAAAAAATAGGTGCACAATATGAAATTTATTTAACCGTATTTCTTGAGATGGCGCCCGCATAATTGGCAAATCGCACAATTCAAATGCATATTTCTCAAGGATGTACTGTATTCTAGTTGTGAGAGTGGCAAGGGAAAACAAAACAACTAAAACTATAGGCAATTTTACCCATCATGAAGAAATTATAAGCAGTCACAGGGTTAGTGTGTCAGTGTGTTAAAATCATCAAGCAATCATATTTCAGCCCATACCCTGACAAGTGCAAGAGTGAGGATGCCATAAACTGGTTATGATGGCAGTACAAGTGTCAACTTGCTGCAGGAATTAACAGCCAAGGAGCAATTAGGCAGCAGTGTGCAATACCATATACTCTAGTGAACTTCCCAACACCTGACAGGGATAGCTGGAGAGGGACAAATTCATGTGTTGCCTCAGACATGCTGTGACTGGGTGACTCAACTGTCTGGTTACCCAGACGTCTCTCAACTACTTCCCTACCACCTAAAAGGAGGACTGTGGACTGATGGATAAGGGCAACTAATGAGTGAAAGACAAGTTCTGGACAAATATGGAAGCGTGCATGGAAAAGTCTGAAAGGAATGAGAGTGTTCCTGACTGAAGATGTGAATGAAAAAGTTGGGAATGTGAAGGTGGATGGAGTAGTTGGAGAGTGGGGTGTGCCTGCAGAAGTGGATGAGAATGGCAGTGCTCTAGTGGACACTTGTGCAGGGAGGGGGTTGGTGATAGCCAATACCCTCTTTAGGCACAAAATGATCAACAGGTATACATGGCAAGTGATGAGAAGGGTGGGTAGTGAACTGAATGAATTTAAGGCAATTATTGATTAGGTGTGTGTGAATGATAAAATGAGAAGGTGCATCATGCATGCAGGAGCATACAGTGGTTGGGGGAGTGGACTTTCTGACCACCACATGGTGGTGGTGAAAGTCAAGGTTCAAGTGAAATGGAGTAGAAGGGAAGGACAGGAGGAAGTAGTCCACACAAAGAGGGTAGAAAGGTTGCATGCATGATGATGGTAAAGAGACAGAATACAAGGTAGAAATGGAGAGCAACTGGATAAATATGATCTGGAGCAGATGGGGGACATAAAAGGAATGTGCAAGATATTCACAGAAGAAATTTGTGCAGCATATGAAGTGGTGTGTGGGGTGAAGAGGAGTCGAAAGGGGAGGGAAAGGAACAGCATAGTGGAATGAAGAGGTGAGACTGGCTGTGGTGCAAAAGAAAGCATATAATGAGTGGATGAACAACAGGGGTGTGGAGGAAATTGAGAGATGGAAGAGTTATATGTAGAGAGGAAAAGAGAGGTGAAAAGATAAGTAAGAGTGAGTAAGAAGAAAGTGGATGAGGAATTTGGAAGGAATTTGAGTGTAAAGGGGAGAATGTGTGAGAAAGTGTTCTGGAAAGATATAAATGGAGTTAGATAGGGTGATAAAGAAGTAAGTCGGGGAGTGAAAGATAAAAATGGCAGACTGCCGGTGGAGAATGAAAGTAATGCAGGTATTAGTGGATGGGGAATGGCTGGAGGAAGGAGGGGGGTTAGAAGAGAGGAAGAAATCAGTAGAATGGAAGTAGTGGAAGTAATGAAGAAAGTCAAAATGGGGAAAGCCCCAGGAATTGATGGAGTGTGTGGTGAAATGCTGAAGCATGGGGGAAAGATAATAGCAGAATGGATATGGAAGATGTGCAGATTGGCCTGGGAGGAAGGAAGAGCCTTGGAGGACTGGAAGTCAGGTATAATTATTCCCCTGTACAAAGGAAAAGGGGAAAAAGAAGTGTGTGGTAATCACAGGGGCATTTGCCGTCTTAGTGTAATAGGAAAAGTATATGGTAGGATAATTACTGACAAAGTTAAGGAAATAACAGAGTAATTAGTTGTGAAGAACAGGGAGGTTTTAGGAAGGGAAAAGGTTGTGTAGATCAAATATTCATTTTTCGGTCTGTTGTGTAAAAGTTTCTAGAGAAGAGAAAGAAGTTGTATGCAGCCTTCATGGATTTGGACAATGCATATGGCAGGGTGGATAGACAAGGATTGTGGAAAGTATTAACAACGTATGGAATAAATGGGAAGTTGTTGAATGCTGTGAGGAGTGTCTATGAGGGGGCTAAGGCTGCAGTGCATGTGGATAGTGAACTGAGTGAATTTTTCTATTTGAATGTTGGACTGAAACAGGGATGTGTCATGTTCCCATTGTTGTTCAATCAGTATATGGATGGGGCTATAAAAGAGGTACAAAGTACGGCAGTGGATACTGGAGCCACCCTAGTGAGAAAGGGCAGGGTTTAGAAACTCACTGTACTGTTGTTGGCAGATGATACTGTACTGTTAAGTGAAGAAGGGGAATTCCATGGCTTGGTGAATGAGTTTGAAAGTGTGTGTGAGAAACATAATCTAAAGGTGGATGTAGGGAAGCATAAAGTTTTTTTGGTCTTCAAGAGAAATGAAGCCACTGAATGTACAGCGAGGCAAGATGAAGGGAATTTGGAAAATTTGAGTGCATTTAAGTACTTGGGTAGTGTGAAGAGTAAGGATGAAAGTTTAGAGGGCGAAATGTTTGAAAGGGTACAAGCAAGAAAGATTGCTGGTACTTTGAAAGCAGTGATATGGAGCATGGAAGTAAAAAAAAAAAAGTCGCTGCATGACAGTATGTGTATTGTGATACCAACCCTAACGTATGGAAGTGATGCCTGGACACTGTTGGAAGGACACAAGTCACGAGTGAGAGCAGTGGAAATGAGTTACGGTATCTGAGGGAAGCACGTGGAGTTATGTGGAGAGATAGACTGACAAATGACAAAGTGAAAAAGAATTGTGGTGTGGATGTGAATGTGAAAGATAGCATTAGGAGAAATACACTGAGGTGATTTGGCTGCATGGAGAGGATGGAGTGCAAGAGACTGAAGAGGAGACTGAATGCGAATGAGGTGGGGGGGGGGGGAGGGGGGGGGGGGGGGGGCCAAGGATGAGATGGGGGGATGGAGTGGACAGGTATATCAGAGAGGGGGGTGTAAGCTGGAAGCAGGGCAGTGAAATGGCATTGGACAGGACAACATGGAGGCAATTTGTTTGTGGCCACCCCTTAAAGGATTGAGCCGTCTATCCCATTCACATCCACACCACAACGATCTTTCACTTCGTCATTTGTCAGTCCGTCTCTTCACGTAACTCCATATGCTCCCCTCAAATAGATCATGGGTCCGGGGCCAGATGGGGCTAGAACCTGTGCTAGAGGGTACAGGGCATTGCGGTTCCCAGGCTGCAGCATCCACCCAATAGACAGGGGCCTAACCTGTGAGTAGTGCCCCAGGAGGCTGCCCTACCAGTGGGTGCATAATGGCGGGGCAGTTGCAGTGCCAAGGCGCGCTTGGAGGGTGTCCCTGCAGCTGTCCTGGAAGGGTGCCCCGAGGACACTACCACAGTCACTAATAAGCTGGTGGGCTAGGGGCTCCAGATCCATTGCCTGGACTTGGGACTGTGCAGCAGGTGGGGCCTGTGGTATGTTTACCCCCCTTTATCATCAATGACTATGACTAAATACAAGAATAAGCTTCAAAGCAAGCCTGAGGACATTAAATCGCCCAGGGGGATAAGAGTGGGTTCATACAATGTAGGAAGTTTGAGGGGAAGAGCAGGGGAAGTCACTGAGGCATGCAGTAGGAGGTGGGTGGATGTGCCATGTCTGCAGGAAGTCCGGCACAGAGGTGGATCAGCCAGAAAGACTGTTGGGAAGGATTGCTACTATAAGTTGTTTTGGCAGAGGGGGACAGACGGATATGGGGATGTAGGGGTGTTGATTGCGGAGAAATGGGTGGAACATGTTATGAATGTTATGAGAGTGAGTGATAGGATATTGGTAGTGAAAATTTTGTTCGGTGGAATAATGATTGCGACTATATCGGCGTATGCTCCACAGGCAAGCTTGCATGAGGCAGAGAAGGATAGATTTTGGGATGACTTAATACTTGTAGTAGGTGGTATGGGGGATGATGAGATAGTGGTTTTGGGAGGGGACTTAAATGGTCATGTAGGTGAATCAGCTCAAGGCTATGAAGGAGTACATGGTGGATGTGCATATTGTACAAGAAATGCAGAAGGGGAAAGAATACTCGAGTTTGGGGAGGCAATGAACACGATTGTGTGCAACACACACTTAAGGAAAAGAGAGAGTGGACTGATTACGTACAAGTCCGGGAGAAATAGCAGTCAGATAGATTATTTTCTAGTCAGAAGGGTTGATATGAGTTTAGTGAGGGATGTTAAAGTTATTGGAAGCGAGAAGTGTGTGCAGCAGCACAAACTATTGATTTGTGACATGCTGCTTAAAGAACAAGTGATGAAAAAGAGGACATATGTAGTTAGGAGGAAAATATGGAAGCTGCAAAATCATGCAGTAAGGAATGCCTTCTGTAGTGAGATGAGGAGAGTAGTGGCTAAACAGGGAGTCGTAGACAGAGGCATTAATGAACAGTACAGAGCCCTTACAAACAACCTCTTGAGAGTTACTGATGCAAAATGCGGTTGGACAAGAAGCCCACCAAGACATAAAGTAACTTGGTGGTGGGATGAAAGTGTAGAAGCTGCAGATAAGGAGAAAAGAAGGCTTTTCCGGGAATGGAAGAAGGGTGGTAATAAGGAGGAATACTTGGCTGCCAAGCGCAGGGCTAGAAGAGATGTAAACAGGGTGAAGTCTGAGTCACAGAGACTTTTACTTGATAACCTAAATCATGGGGGAAGGAAAAATATGATATTTAAGGTGGCAAATCAGGTGAAGAGGGATAATTGGGATATTATAGGCGAGCAGTGTGTGAAGAATGATGAAGGAAGGGTAGTGGTGAACAGTGAGGATATTAAAGATGCATGGAGAGAGCAGAATAGCTGGTTGTTGAGTGAGGAGTTTGACTGGGACAGGGAAGGTTTGGAGCCAGCAGATCCAGCGTTTGGACCTTGACCTTTGATTGACACTGCTACTGTGAGTGAGGCAATAGGCAGGATGCGGATGGGGAAGGCAGCAGGTGTGTCTGGGATCTCTGCTGAAATGTTGAAGGCCTCAGGAGATATAGGGGTTAGGTTAGTCACTGACCTGATAAATATGATTATATATGAGTGTGTTGTCCCCTATGATTGGCTGGAGAGTATAACTGTAAATGTGTACAAAGGGAAGGGTGATGCCCTGGAAAGAGGAAATTATAGAGATATAAAGCTTTTAGATCAGATAATGAAGGTAACTGAGAGAGATATAAAGCTTTTAGATCAGATAATGAAGGTAATTGAGAGAGTTCTAGAAGGTATGATTAGAGAAAGAGTGAATATTGATGAGATGCAGTTTCGGTTTATGCCAGGCAGGGGGACCACTGATGCCATATTCATTGTTCAACATCTTCAGGAAAAATATATTGGAAAGAAAAGGGAACTGTACTTTGTTTTTGTTGATTTGGAAAAGACTTTTGACAGAGTCCCTAGAGCGGTGGTGAAGTGGGCAATGAGAAAGCTTGGGTTGGAGGAGTGGCTGGTTAGAGTGGTTATGGCCATGAATGTGGGTGCTCGCACTCACGTAAGAGTGGATCGAGATTTGAGTGATGAGTTATCCGTGAATGTTGGTGTGCATCAGGGATCAGTTTTAAGTCCCTTGTTGTTTATCATGGTACTTGAAGCCCTCTCACATGACTTCAGAAATGGACTCCCGTGGGAGATGGTCTATGCTGATGATTTGGTGTTGATTGCAGAGAATGAACGGGAGGAGAAGGAAAGATTTAGAAAGTGGAGAGATGGTATGGGGCACAAACGCTTAAGGGTAAATGCAGATAAAACAAAATTGATGATATTTAGGGTTGGTGGCGGTACAGTGAAAGAAGAGGGAGAGTGTCCATGTGCAATTTGCCACAAGGGCATGGGAAGTATCTCCATCTTATGCAGTGTTTGTGATAAATGGATGCTCAAGAGATGTAGTGGTATTAGAGGTGGTCTGCAAGATAATGCTGATTTTATGTGTGCGGCCTGTCGGGGAGAGCAGGTGGAGATTGTCAGGCGTGAAAGGATTGAACTTGCCGGTGAATCTCTTGAGTGTGTAGAAGAGTTTTGTTATTTGGGAGACATGTTATGTGCTGGAGGTGGGGCTGGGGCTAGTTCTGTGGCTAGAGTGAGAAGTGGTTGGAAGAAGTTCATGGAACTTCTGCCTCTCCTGACATTGAGAGGACTCTCCCTATGTGCTAAGGGGTCTTTGTATGAAGCATGTGTTAGGAGTATGATGCTGTATGGTAGTGAGATCTGAGCATTAAAGGAAGAGGATATTCACAGGCTCAAAGGTACAGAAATAACAGTGATTAGGTGGATGTGCAGTGCGTCCCTGCGTGCAAGGCCTGGGGGAGCTGGGTTTACGATCGAAGAGTTGAGAGGTAGGATGGGACTGGAGTGTACTGGTGTTGTGATGAGGAGAGGTAGACAGAGATAGTTTGGGCATGTGGAGAGGATGGGGCTGGGGTTGTGAGGGATAGACCGAGAAAGACGTGGGACGAGGTCATAAGTGTGACCTCAGGGTTAAGTGACTAAACAGGGAGGCTGCCATAGATCGGGCAGCTTGGAAAGCCGCCATTTGGTGACCAAGGCCGACACATGCAAGCATGTTGGAGCCTTCAAAAATGAAACGAAACAAAGAGAAACCTACAATTCACTGGGCTCACACTTTAGATATGCCTAAGGCTGCAATAACAACAACTGCTGTCAGTTCAAAAATATCTTTCTATAATTTACAATCAGTCTTCATCATATTCCAGGGATGTGTTCCAAATATCACAGTTAGTTCTGACAAAGCTGATAACATATATAAAGAGAACCAGTAAATCCTAATAGCAGGTGGCAATATCTTTTTTTTTTTTTCAGTCACTACCTTCCTTTCCCCTTACCTCACTCCTTCCTTCCCTCCCTCTTTCTGTTTCTCTCCTTCTTTCTTCCCTTCCTTTCCATTCTCCTTTCATTCCTCTTCTCCCTCCCTCTCTATTTTCCTTTCTTCCTGCTTCATTCCATTTCTCTCACCTCTATCCTTTCCTCCATTTCTCTCCTTTCCTTCATTCCCTCCTTCACATTTTTCTCCCTTTCTTTCCTCTCTCTCCCTCCCCCTTACTTCATTCTCCTCCTCCATTCCTTTCTCCCTCCCTGATCCCTTCCTTCCTTCAAATCTTCTCTCCCTCCATCACCCCATTCCTCTCTCCTCTTTCCTTCCTCTTCTACATTTCTCCCTCTTTCTTTTGCTCCCCCCCCCCCCCCCTCTTCCCCCCCTTTTCTTCCTCTCTTCCCTCCCCCTTCCATTTCTCTCCTCTCCTTCCTCCCTTCCACAGACCTTTCATCCCAAGAAGAAGGTGCAGAAGGTTAACTTTTACCGGCCATAATATTCAGTAATGGCTACAGATTATATCAACAGGAGTATAATATTGAGCTGCTACACACCTACAAAATACTGATAACCCTAAGGCCAAAAATGGTCTCCTTCATAATTAACCTGTAAAGGTATCAGTAATGTAGTTCTGTGATGATGGAGAACTGGACACATGTTGACACTGCATTTACTGCTTAAAGTTATGCCAATAACAACTTCCTGAAGTTTGACAAACAGATTTCTCCTGGGATACTCTGGATAAAATGGACAGAGTTAAACTGTGATGCTTCTAATACTTTCAATAAAGGAGGCAAGAATAAATTCCTTTCTTGAATAAAATAAAACAGTATCTCTTCCCCCCTTCACAATACACCCACTCACCTGCCCTCAGTCGTTTCAACTCCGACGTCATGGCAACCATCTTGAAGCTAAAAGCTGCAACAGCCTTCATCCTCGAAAGAACCTTCATAGCCCACTCTGGCACTGTCAGGTTGTACTTCATCTGTTGTATAAGAAAAATTATTCCCTTCAATCCAAAGATGACATTTTTATTTTATTCTCGCGCCCTCATCATCCACTGACTCATTGTAATGCTACTCTCAGGTGCCTGCCCTTTCCTCTCTTCCTTCCTTCCTTCCTCTTCAGTCTATCATTCTTTCTTTCCTCTTCCTTCTGTCTAAGGGTACTCTACACTGAGTGACAAGCCAAATGGTTTCCTGTACACCAGGACGCCATTTACTACGCTGGGTGGCAACCATATAACAAAATCATGGAGCCTGGTGGTTAAGTGGGTAAATAAAGTGCTCCAACTGGATTCAGCCAGTGCAGGTTTGCATCCAAGGGGTGGTTGGGTTTTATTGCTTATGTAATGCCACTCTTGGATGAGTGAAGCTGGTCACTCCCATCTTAAATATCAGGACCAACTTGCCTAGTCCCAGGTTCCTACGCCCCCCATGGGGCAACACTGGATTAGATGATGAATGAATGAATGCATATTTATTTAGACCTAGAAGGATTTAACCCACCCCATGCCAGTGACATACATGTATGTCAGCCTCTATATGCGCGGACAGTGCCAGCGACATACATTGACGTTGGCAATTTGATCCCTCCATTATTCGACACAATAGAGCCAAAGGCATGTTCGAATACTGGTTTTGTCCGAATATTGGGCCCTGAAGCTCCAGCACTGGTCATTCATGACCCTAACCTAACCTAACCTAAATCAGAAAACTACCTTCCTACCTCCCTACCGGACATGTATAGCACTTATTTAGGTCCCTTTTCATATAAATAATGCACACAAAGCATGAATTAATGAATTTTAACCAAAAAATGATGATTTAGAGGTGAGTGAGGCATAGGTGGTCAGAACCTGCCAGCATAGTATAAGTAAGTATCTGACATGGAGATCATCTTTTCTCACATTTTATGCACTAAATTATTGGATACAAAGCATCAAATACAGTAAATGATGTAAATTGCTACCAGAAAAATGGTAAGGTTAGGTTAGGTTAGGTTACGTTGACTGGACATGAAATTCACTGCCTTTCACCTTTTTCAAAGCTGGTGCACTTAAAAACCATGCATGAAAAAATTAAATTGCAAGCAGGAAATTACGATTAACATTTTTGGTAATTTTTTAACACATTTACAGCATGATGAAAACAGGTTAGGCATGAAAATCTTTATGGTAAGCATAGGTTAGGTTAGGATGGGTTAGGTTAGGTTAGGTTAGGGCCGGACATGAAATTCACCGCCATTCACCTTTTTCATAGCTGGTGCACTTAAAAACCACGCATGAAAAAATTAAATTGCAAGCAGGAAATTATGATTAACATTTAG
>JAGKTI010031301.1:0-12171 GCA_018397915.1 Birgus latro
TGCTGATGATTTGGTGTTGATTGCAGAGAATGAAATGGAGGCGGAAGAAAGATTTAAGAAGTGGAGAGATGGTATGGGGCACAAGGGCTTAAGGGTAAATGCAGGTAAAACAAAAGTGATGATATCTAGGGTTGGTGGCGGTACAATCAGAGGAGAGGGAGAGTGGCCATGTGCATTTTGCCACAAGGGTGTGGGAAGTAATTCCATCATGTGTAGTGTTTGTGATAAATGGGTTCACAAGAGAAGTAGTGGTATTAGAGGTAGACTGCGAGATAATACTGATTTCATGTGTGCGGCGTGTCAGGGAGAGCAGGTGGTGATTGTTAGGCGTGAGAGGGTTGAACTTGCAGGTGAGTCTCTTGAGTGTGTGGAGGAGTTTTGTTATTTGGGAGACATGTTATGTGCCGGAGGTGGGGCTGGAGTTAGCTCGGTTGCTAGCGTGAGAAGTGGTTGGAAGAAGTTCAGGGAGCTGTTGCCTCTCCTGACACTGAGGGGACTCTCCTTAAGTGCTAAGGGGTCTTTGTATGCAGCATGTCTTAGGAGTGTGATCCTGTACGGTAGTGAGACCTGGGCAGTAAAGGAAGAGGATATTCGTATGTTTAAATGTAAAGAAATGACAATGATTAGGTGGGTGTGCAGTGTGTCCCTGCGTGCAAGGCCTGGGGGGGCTGGGTTTACGATGGAAAAGTTGAGAGGTAGGATGGGACTGGAGTGTATTGGTGTTGTGATGCGGAGAGGTAGGCTGAGGTGGTTTGGACATGTGGAGAGGATGGAGGATGATAATTGGGTACAGAGGGTGAGAAGTGTTAATATTGGGGGATGGGTTGGGAAGGGTAGACGGAGAAAGACGTGGAACGAGGTCATTAAGTGTGACTTAAGGGTTAAGGGACTGAACAGGGAGGCTGCCAAAGATCGAGCAGCACAGAGAGCCGCCATTAGGTGACCAAGGCCGATGCATGCAAGCATGCTGGAGCCTTCAAAAACAAAACAAAATGACATCAGGCCTTTGGCTCTAATAAGCTGTTTAATCAGGAGTTTACTGTATCAGTAACTCATGGAAATTACACGAAATTTGTGAATGCAGCCTCAAAAGTGACACTTTTCTGATGCCCCATATAATATGCACCACCACTGCCTAAAGTCAATGTGTCTGACCAGGCCTAAACCAATCGTAGTTAAGCATGGCAATTACCGTACTAAACCAATCATATTCAAGCACAGCACTTACTATAAGCCAATCACAGCACTTCCCTCCCATGCTAAGCATGAAGGTCCTGTGCGACTGATGCCCCAGTGTCCGGCTCAGTGCACTGTCTCCTCTCCATTGTTAGCATGTGGTTCTGGTGTAGTTTACAAGGATGTTTTTTTCCCCCATGCTTCATCTACTTGCCCATTGTTGCCATGGCCAATCGTAACCCTCCCAAGCCTACAACTTGTTCAAGAATGAGCTAATGTTAACTGAGATCCAAAAGTCAGATTAAATAAAGAGGACTAACAGCAGTCATAAGAAAGTCAAAGTTGCCTACCATTATGGACTCAACAAGAATGATCTCTCCAACTGGCCAAGTTGTTTACCAACCACGCTCCGAATCGACACGTCAATGCATCACGCATCCTAAATCCTCAATGTAGCTTTCAGAGGTAAGTTTATAAAAATGCCCAGAAGCTGTGGTAATCCAGGAATAATAACAAGTAACCTGCGAATGACTCATTTCAATATAAAATACAGAAAGGCCACGCCCATTTGGTAAGGAATTCAGCTCAAAGTAATTCTTTACCAAACGGATGCAGCAATTCCATCTATATAATAACAAACTCATGATCTCAAGTAATTTTCATAAACATGCAACACAGATAGTTAACTGTTGAAATGTGCCTGCATGAAGTACAGTATGTGGAAAAAAACGAAATACTGTATACTGTACCTATATTTGGAGGTATTCAAGGAAACAGGCAGGTCACCATCGGCAGTGTTTACCGACGATCTCTCTCACTGTCCGCGTTGCTTACCAATCACCGCTCCGACTGGATGTGTAAGTGTATCACACATTCTAAATCCTAATTTACAACTTTCAGAGGTAAGTTTTAAAAAATACCCAGTAGCTGTGGTAATCCAGGAATAATAAGCAGCTTGTGAAAGACTCATTTCAATAGAAAATACGGAAAGGCCACTCCTGTCTGGTAAAGAATCAAGCTATGAATCGATGATTCTTATGACAACACGGAGGCAGCTGAGGGGAACTACTGAACTTTGAGGGGTTCCTGAGGGCAGTTGATGAGTAGGAAGCAACACAGAAATGGCAGCATGATGCAGCAGCACACTCGCCTCATACTGAAAGGCCATAGTCCACCGCAAGCATCGGAATCCCTCCCCCCACCCTCATCAATTCAAGCGATGCCATCAATCAGAGTCAGGTAAGAATCTTACAATATTGTTCATTCCCATTAAATGTGCTTTACAATTTTCTTTTCCAGGTTGTTAATGTTCGCTGGTGGCCAGTTTGATGTAGGTTTGGGGGTAAGGGAGGCAACTTTTCCGAGATGACAGACCCTTATGTAATTTTCTCCATTACTTATTTCTAACACAAAGAATTCTCAAATCACAGCATGTGCTCAGTCTCATAAAGCTGCAATTTAGGAGACTACACTGTATTTGGCATTTCACCAAAGAGAAAAACAAAGCAAACTGTTTACCAACTCAAGGACTGCTTGTTAAACATGAAACAAAAATATTGACACTTCAATGCACAAGAACATAATCTTTACTTATAATGTATGTAACCTCAATGTTAATTACTGTGGGGATTGCTGCTGGTAACTACCAAAAATGTTATCACTGTGTGGGAAGGTCTTTAATTGAGTAATCAATTATTTATGGCTTCATAATTACCACTAACAAATGCTGCTTCCCCTAAGAGCTCTCTTGTGGCTGGACAACATCTATCTATCTATCTATTGCCAGATGCATTAAACCCATAAGGGGTGACTACAAACAAATCGCCTCCATGTCAAGCTGTCCCCCACTATCTCAATATCCTGCTCCCAGCTCACACCCCCATTTCTCATATACCTCTCCATTCCATCTCTCCATCTAATCTTTGACCTCCCCCACCCTCTCTCCCCCCTTTACCTCACTCACATACACTCTCCTCATCAGTCTCTCACGCTCCATCCTCTCCACATGGCCAAACCACCTCAATGTATTTCTCTTAAGGCTCTCTATCACATCCACACCCACACCACAATGCTTCCTCATTTCCTTATCTGTCAGTTTGTCTCTCCACACAGCTTCATTTTCATATGTTACAGTTGGTATCACAATACAGTCATGCAGTGACTTCTTCACTTCCATGCTCACTTTCCTGTTTCATATCACTACAAGCAAGGAACCAGCAACCTTCCTTCCCTGTTGCACCCTTTCAAGCACTTCACCCTCAAAACTTCCATCCTTACACATCACACTACCCAAGTACATAAACACACTCACATTTTCCATTTCCTCCTCATCCAACCTCACTGTACATTCAGTGACTTCATATTTCTCAAACCCAATAACTTTACTTTTCCCTAAATTCACCTTTAGATTCTGTTTCTTACACACTTCCCGAAACTCCTTCACCAAGCCTTGCAGCTCCCCATCGTCTTCACTTAACAATACAGTATTATCTGCAAAAAACATTACAGAGAGTTTCCAAACACTGCCCTCTCTCATTGGGGCCACTCCAACAACCCCTGCCCTACCCTGTATCACTTTTATAACTCTATCCATATATAGACTGAACAACCAAGGAGACATGACAAATCCGTTTCAATCCAACCTTCAAATAGAAAAATTCACTCAGTTCACTGGCTACACGTACTGCAGCCTTATCACACTCATACATACTCTTCACAGCATTCAACAACTTCCCATTTAATCCATATATTTTTAATACTAAGGAGCAGGCATTCGATCATTTACGATTACCCTGTCTCCCTGGCAGAGATGTTCGTATTTTTTTTCCTGGTATGTTTGATGGGTATTTTACATAAAAACAGAATTCCATCATACTGGACTATGGACCCTCTCATGCAGACACTGATCTTTGGCAAGATCATGAGCCGTAATCGGTTTCAACAAATTCCAAGCCGCCTCCACTTTTATGATGCTGATAATCCTGCCAATGTAAATGACACAGATGAGATGAGGCGAACTAGGCTGGTTTTTGATCACCTGCAACAAACATTCTGTTCCTCATTTTATCCCAATAAACACCTTGTCATAGACGAGAGTCTCGTGTTGTGGAGAGGCAATATTTCTTTTCGCCAGTATATATACCCAGCAAAAGGCACCGTTTTGGATTCAAGATCTTTGTTTTGTGTGACTGTACGACTGGTTATGTGCAAGACATAGTCTTGTACACTGGTGCACAGACAGATATAATAGAAGATCGCAGTATTGGACTCTCGGGAGCAGTGGTGAAGACAATGATTGAAGAGTACCTTCATCGTGGTCACGTCCTCTACCTCGATAACTTGTATACTAGCCCTCTTCTCGCTCGTTATCTACACCTGCATGACACGGAACTCACGTGGTCAAGGTCGGATGGAAACTAGACAAAAATGAGGTGGTCTTCTCCAAGGCTAATAACATCCTAGCAACAGAAAGGAACCACAACAGAGAAGTCTGCCTCTTGTCCACGGTTCACCGCCCCTTGATGCACTACACAGAGTCTGTGGATTACCGCAGTGAAAGCAGGCGCTGCATCTGGAAACTTGAGTGTGTGCTGGATTATAACATCAATATACAGCTTGTGAACCAGTCAGACTCCATAATATCGAGTGCTGAGTGTGCCAGGACCACGATGAAGTGATACAAAAAGTTCTTCTTTCACCTGCTCGACATAACTGCCCTAAATTGCCACCAACTGCATGCCATGACAATAGGTGTGGAGGAAACCTCTGAAGGGTTTGTCAGGGAGCTTCGCCGGGAGATTATAGCCAAGTATGCTGAGGTGAGAACACAGCAATGACCATGCACTACCCCTACCGCCCAAACTCCACTGAGAATTTCCGTCCGCCACTTTGCCACTCCTATTCCTCCCCAACCAAACAGACCTAGACCCCAACACAGGTGTGATGCTTTTTTTTTTTTTTTTTTTTTATGTGTCCGACTCTGGGCATAGGCTTCACAGCCTGCTATCAAGGCCCAGTCGTCCTCCTACAATCTACATGTCACCACTTCGGCGCTTAACACCCACCGTTATTGAATACATGCTAGGGCTGTCTCATACAGGACTGGTGTATTGGTATTAGCGGGGTCATTTTTACGACATGTCGGCGGGTCTTCTGGTAGATCAGTAAAGCCTGATTTAATGAAATTCAAATCCTTAAACTGTTCCCTGCACCAACGAGGATTCGAACCTGGGTCCCACGGGACTGCAAGCCAACTCTCTACTGATCGAGCTACCGCCTTGTGTGTGGTAATTCTCGAGTGAAACCCAACACTCGGAGAAAAGACACCCGCTACGAGTGAGTTGAGTGTGACGTGGGTCTATGCATTCACCCCTGTTTCAGGGAATACCACACAATGATGCAGTTCTGAGATGGTGTGATAGTGATATGACGCTCATTCTCAGGAAAATATGTGACATACAGATGCTCAGTGTAATTATAAGGCCAGTGAATATGTAAATATTAGTATAAAGTGGAAATGGGTATAATATTACAGTAGTTGAAAATTATTATTTTTGTCCATAAATATATTCTAAGTTGAAACATTCCTAGCGAGTGTATAAAGGTGCGATATTCTGATGCTCAGTGTAATTATACGGCCCATGAATATGTAAATATTAGTATAAAGTGGAAACAGGTATAATATTAGTTGAATATTATTATTTAAGTGCATAAATACATTCTAAGTCAAAATATTTCAAGCGAGTGTATAAAGGTGCGATATTCTGACGCTCAATAATTATAAAGCATATATATATGTAAATATTAGTATAAAGTGTAAACGGGCATACTGTTAGTCGACGACTATGGAACGGACAAAGGACATCCTGAGGGTGGGGACATGGAATGTGAGAGGAGTGGATGATAAAGTGAAAGAGAGAGAGATTGTTCAGGTGCTTGAGGATGCAAGAGTGTATGTATGTGGATTGACTGAAACTAAATGGAAAGGAGAAAGGGTGAAAGAATGGGAATATGGTTTAGGAATATGTGCGGGAGTCAATGAGAATGAGAGGGAAAGAGAGGGAGTATGTCTGACGATAAGTAAGAAGTGGTAGGAGAATATAAGAGAGTATGGAACAGTGGGTGCAAGGATTATATGGGTGAGGATGAAAGCAGGTATACAAGCTTCGGCGATTGTATGTGTGTATGCGCCGACAGGACTGAATGGCAAGAGTGAAAGATGAGTTTTGGGCAAGTGTAGAAGCATGTATGGACAAGTTT
Organism: Birgus latro; assembly: GCA_018397915.1. Lineage (NCBI taxonomy): Eukaryota > Metazoa > Arthropoda > Malacostraca > Decapoda > Coenobitidae > Birgus > Birgus latro. Next base: position 6,436 of record JAGKTI010031301.1, read on the forward strand.
GAGAGGAGCGAGAGAGTGTTTTTGATTGGAGACATGAATGGCAAAGTTGGGAATGTACAAGTGGATGGAGTGGTTGGTCAGTGGGGTGTGCCAGCTGAGGTGGATGGGAATGGTAGTGCCTTGGTGGACATCTGTGCTGGTAAGGGGTTGGCAATAGCCAACACCTACTTTCGTCACAGGATGATCCACAGGTATACATGGAGAGTCTTGAGGAGGATGGATGGTGAACTTGTAGAATGGAAGGCAATGATAGATTACGTGTGTGTGGATGAGCGAATGAGAAGACAAGTGTTGGATGCAAGAGTGGAGAGGGTGGGGGAATGGAATCTCTGACCATCATTTAGTGATGGCAAAGGTGAGGCTGCAAAGAAAGTGGGTGAAGAGACCAAGGGGAAGACAGGAAGAAATAGCTCCTGTGAGAAGAGTGGAGAAGTTACAAGTTAGTGAGAAAATGGCAGAGTATAAGAGAACAGTGGAAGAAAGATTGGGAAGTTATGAGTTAGAGCAGATGGAAGGGGTAGAAGATGTATGCAAGATTTTCACGGAAGAGATAGGCACAGCGTGTGAGGAGGTTTGTGGAGCGAGGAGGAGATGCAGGGGTGTGCAAGGGACAGCATGGTGGAATGATGAGGTGAAACGAGCTGTGGAACATAAGAAGAAGGCATATGGTGAATGGCTAGTGAGCAGAGGTAGGGGACAAGATGAGAGAGAGAAGAGAGAGGTATATGGGAGGTGGAGAAGAGAGGTGAAGAGACTGGTGAAGAAGAGTAAAAAGAAAGTGGATGAGGAGTTTGGGAGGAATCTGAGTGTAAAATAGAGGGAGAGTAAGAAATTGCTTTGGAAGGAGGTAAAGAAAGTAAGACAGTGTGAAAGGGGAAATAGTAGGGGAGTGAAAGATGGGAATAATAGATTGCTGGTGGAGAAGAGAGAGAAATTGAGGAGATGGAAGGAGCACTTTGAGGATTTCTTGAATGTAAAGAGTGAGAGCAGAGCAAGTATAAGTGGTTGGGGAATGGCTGGGAGAAGAAGAGGTGAGAGGAGGGAGGAAGAGATCAGTAGGGCGGAAGTAGTGGAAGCATTGAAGAGGATCAAGATGGGAAAGGCCCCAGGAGTTGATGGAGTGTGTGGTGAAATGCTGAAGTATGGGGGTGAGATTGCTGTGGAATGGATATGGAAGTTGTGCAGATTGGCTTGGGAAGAGGGAAGGGTTCCAGAGGACTGGAAATCAGGTATAATTGTTCCTTTATATAAAGGAAAAGGTGAGAGAAAAGTATGTGGTAACCATAGGGGTATTTGCCTTCTTAGTGTGACTGGAAAGATATATGGTAGAATACTTATTGATAGGGTTAGGCATATAACAGAGGAGTTAGTTGGAGAAGAACAAGGGGGATTTAGGAAGGGAAAAGGGTGTGTAGATCAGATATTTGTCTAAGATGTTTAGTGGAGAAGTATCTAGACAAGGGAAAGAAAGTGTATACTGCCTTCATGGACTTCGAGAAAGCTTATGACAGAATAGATAGGCAAGGTAAGTGGAAGGTATTAAGAATATATGGAGTGGAGGAGAAATTGTTGAGTGCTGTGAAGAGCATGTACGAAGAAGCTAGGGCTACAGTGCGAGTGGATGGTGAGCTAAGCGAGTTCTTTAATCAGAAAATGGGACTGAAACAGGGTTGTATGATGTCTCATTCTCCATGGCTGTTTAATATATACATGGCTGGGGTTGTAAAGGAGGTACAAGGTAGGGCAGTGGATGCGGGGGTAGCTCTAATGAATGAGGGCGAGATGTGGAAGACTCCGGTGTTGTTGTTTGCTGATGATACAGTATTGTTGAGTGAAGATGAAGGGGAGTTGCGAGGTTTGGTGAATGAATTTGGAACAGTGTGTAAGAAGAGGAATCTGAAAGTCAATGTGAACAAGAATAAAGTTATGGTGTTTGAGAGGAATGAAGTCACAGAATGCACAGTGAGGTTGGATGGTGAGGATATGGAGAACATGAGTGCATTCAAGTACTTGGGCAGTGTGATGAGTAAGGATGGAAGTTTTGCGGATGAAATGCTTGAAAGGATACAGCAGGCAAGGATGGCTGTTTGTTCATTAAAACTGGTGATGAGAAATAGGGAGGTGAATATGGAAGTCAAGAAGTCACTGTACGATAGTATCGTGATCCCTACCCTGACATATGGAAGTGAGGCATGGACCTGGCTAGAGGGTAACGAGTCAAGAGTGAGAGCAGTGGAAATGAGTTACAGTACTGTACATCCTTCAACTTTGCGAACTTTAACTTTGCGATTCACCAATTTTGCGAGGTAGTTCCAAAAGTCATGTATTTTTTAACATTTATGAACTTTGCGACTGATCACACACTTTGCTAGGTCGAGTGGTGGAAGAGTCGTCTTCCCGCACTACTTTGCCACCCCGAGTAGTGACATCATGGTTCATTGGGTGTACTGAGCTTCCTTGTTCGGTGGTCTGCCGCCCCGCCAAGTTTGTTTGCACCTGTTTCCAACCAAGGTCACTGACCCTCACAATTTCGTGGTGCTCCTCGCAATACCCCAGCAGTCTAACCTTGCACGAGTGTTATCATGGCGCCAACGGGTAAGAAGAACAAGAAAATAATTTTGGAGACCAAACTGAAAATAGTTAAAAGGAAAAAAGCAGGTGAAGGTAATTCTGCTATTGGTCAGGAGTTTGGTGTTGGTGAATCGACAGTGAGAATGATTTTAAAGAACAGTGAACAAATCAAGCAAGCAGCGAATAACTATGGAGGTGCTCAATTTGATGGTAGAATGCTGGTGGGCAACAAAGAAGTGCTAATAAAAATGGAAAGATATCTTGCTCACTACATTCAAAGAAAGGAAAAGAAAGGGGTTTCATTAGATGGGCTCCATATAAGGGAGCAGGCAAAGATATTCTATCACATGCCTTAAAAAAGCCATTAATCCTCCAACAAAACCTTTCAAGGCATCGAATGGGTGGCTATGCCAGTTCCTCAAAAGGAAGGGGTTTAAACACATCAGGTTCAGTGGCGAGTGAGGCAGTGCTGACTACAAATTTGTCAGCTTCACCCCAAGGTAAGCACTTTTTCCCACTCTTTGTCTCGACTCTACCTTTTAATTTTACGATGATAAATGAAACAAACATGAACTGATGTACTGTACAGTAATATTAATAAGAAAACATCATAGGTAAGAAACATTTAAAAAAAAATGCATTTACACTGATGCGAAGACTGGCGTGGTTTACAGGACTGGTGGCGGGGCAAGGCTTGGCTACTGTGGCCCCGCGGGGCCTAGGTCATCACTATCACTGTCGGCAGATATTTCCACATCTTGCTGTGTTTTTTCTGCCTCTCTCATGAATCCCTCGAAGTCAGAATCTTTACTGGGGTCATCAGAATGAAAAAGGTTGGGGATGCTAGGATCGCTGGCTGTGTGGGGAGGGGTGGCAGGACGGCTGGTCGATGGGGCAGGGTCTCTTGGGGTTCTCTTGAATTTTTTGATTAGAGACAGCTTCCTCTTGTTAACCCCATCTCTATGGAGGTCAGCATAAAAGCGAAGCAGCCAAGAAATAACGATGCATAACCTGGCCAATATTCTCAACGTCATTGACCAGCTGAAAAAAACAATCGCGAACAACGAATGTGACAATTTAGGGCTCAGCAAGCATGCCACGGTGTTGACAGGGCCCTTCGTTTTTATGCTGACCTACACAGAGATGGGGTTAACAAGAGGAAGCAGTCTCTAATCACAAAATTAATGAGAACCCCATGAGACCCTGTCCCATCGACCAGCCGTCCTGCCACCCTTCCCCAAGCAGCCAGCGATCCTAGCATCCCTAACCTTTTTCATTCTGATGACCTCAGTGACGATTCTGACTTCAAGGGATTCATGAGAGAGGCAGGAAAAACACAGCAAGATGTGGAAATATCTGCCAACAGTGATAGTGATGACTCAGGCCCCACGGGGCGACAGAAGCCAAGCCTCGCCCCGCCACCAGTCACGTACACCAAACCAAACTTCACATCAGTGTGAATGCATTTTTTTTTTTTAATGTTTCTTACCTATGATGTTTTCTCATTAATATCACTACAGTACATCAGTTCGTGTTTGTTTCATTTATCACCGTAAAATTAAGAGGTAGAGTCGAGAAAAAGAGTGGGAAAAAGTGCTTACTTTGGGGTAATGTCGACCAATTTGCCTTTATTTCATATATTTAATTGTTTGAATTTTGCGAATTTTGATTTTGCGAGGGTTTTTGTCGACCATATTCTCGCAAAGTTGGAGGAAGCACAGTACTTGAGAGGAGCATGTGGAGTGACATGGAGGGACAGGTTGACGAATGAAGAAGTGAAAGAACGTTGTGGGGGTGGATGCGGATGTGGTTGAGAATATTAGAAGAAATACACTGAGATGGTTTGGATATGTGGAGAGAATGGAGAATGAAAGACTGACTAAGAGGGTGTATGCAGGTGGGGTGGAGGGAGGGAGAGGGAGAGGGAGGGGAAGGCCGAGGATGAGGTGGAGGGATGGAATTGAGAGGTATATGAGGGAGGGGTGAGTGAGCTGGAGGAAGGGTAGGGAAATGGTGGGTGACAGAGCGACTTGGAGACGTTTTGTCTGTGGCCACCCTTTGTGGATTAGGGCGTCGGGCTATAGATAGAAGTGCAAAAAAATATTCTAAGTCAAAACACAAGTGGTAGCGAGTGTGCTTGCTACGAAACTATGAACTAGCAGTGCGCTAAATATCGTCGTAAGGATTGTAAATAGGTGAAAACATTTACAATGGGTGTAAAATGTTAAAATGTCATGGAAAGAATAATATGAAACTATAAAAAATGTTATCTTTGTGGAAAGAAGAGTCATAGCGAGTGCGCTGAGTATGCAAATATACGCTATCATTATGCTAAATATCACTGTAATGAAAATAAACAGCTGAAACCATTTACATAAAGTCAAAAATGTTTTTTTTTTTTTATATGCAAGGAAGAAGGAACAAAAGGCCACAGGCCTGGATAACAGAGAACCAAATTCAAGATCCGTTCATTTCGAGATGCCTGGACACACTGCATTTGAAAGACTGGAGATCATAGGAAGTAGGAAATACAGACAGAGGAAGACAGTTCCAGAGTTGACCAGTTGCATAAATGAAGGACTGGGAGTAACGGTTAACTCTTGCATTAGAGAGTTGGACAGAAAAGGGATGAGAGTTTGTTGCTAGAAGGGTACTACGTGCCCGTCGTAGAGGTGGAGGGATGCAAGCAGACAGTTCAGAGGAGCAGTGACCATTGAAGTAGTGATAGAAGAGAGATAAAGATGCAACACTGCGGCAAAGAGACAATGGTTGAAGGGAATCAGTAAGAGAAGGAGAGTTAATGAGACGAAAAGCCTTTGACTCCACCCTATTGAGAAGAGCTGCATGTGGGGAGCCTCCCCACACATGAGAGTTGTACTCCATACATGGGCGAATAAAACCCGTGTACAAGGTCAACTACTGTGCAGGGGTAAAGAAAGTACGGAATCGGCTTAGCACACCTAATCTCTTGGAAGCAGATTTCACAAGAGATGTAATATGTTCTTTCCAAGACAAATCCTGAGAGAATGAAACCCCAAGCATGTTCAAGGATGATGCAGGACATAACTGTTCATTATTAAACACTAGTGGGTAATCCTGAAGAAGATTTTGTTGGGTCGATATGTGTAAGAACTGAGTTTTTGATGCATTGAAAATAACAAGATT
>JAGKTI010031303.1:0-12170 GCA_018397915.1 Birgus latro
CCGGATGCCCTTCCTGATGTCTACCAATGACCCTTGGGTGGATTCGACCCTCCGACCCTACGGCCAGAGCGGAGCGCTCTAACCCACTGAGCCACGGCTGATATATATATATATATATATATACACACACACACACTCGCACATATACACACACACTGTCGTTTTAACAATCTTCCTCACTCGCAATTCTCCAATATCCTTCACTCCCTTTCATTCCCTCCCTTCTCTCACACTTATTTCTGCCTTTTCCTTCCTTTATCCTCATTTCTCCACACACCCTTTTCTCTCTCCTTCTTGCTCCTCTCCCACTTAATCCAACCTTTTCCTTTCTTCTCCCTCATCCTTACCTCCCTTCCCCTCTCTCAGCTGTTTTGTCCTTTTCCTCTTCATCCCTTGCAAGTCCCCCCCCCTCTCTCTCTCTCTCTCCTTTCCTCCCTCGCTTCTCTCGCACATTTTCCTCCATTCCTCCACTCTCTCCCCGCCTGCCTCCTCGCTTACCTGCTTCAATTTCTTTCCTCCATTACCTGCCTCGCTTCTCACCTCTCCCTCCCTCTCTTTTTCCTGTTCCTTGTTCTCTCTCTCTCTCCCCATTTCCTTTCCTTCTTCCCTCTTTCATCTTGGATTCTCTCTCCTTCCCCAATTCCTCCTCCTCGCTTTCTCATCTTTGTTTCTAATCCCTCAATCATCTATCCGTGTTTCTCGTGGTCCATTTATCTCCTTCCTTTCTTCTTTATCGCTTCTTATTTTTTTTCATCTCCCTTTCCTTCCTTTGCCTTTAATACTACGGGTTCTGACGCACTAATTTGAGGCTGTTTCCATCCCCTTTACCGAGGAATTTTTCTTTGCCGAATGAAAATCGTGTCAGTACTTCAATTCACAAACAATAATAACAATAACAACGACGACGACATCAATAACAGTAAAAATAATAAAAATAATGATAACGACAATAATAATAATAATCAAATATAAGGACGATCATGGAACAAGAAAGGCACGTAACTTAATATGAAGTGGTGAAGAATGGACTAATATATTAACCTAAAGGAGAAATATACGTGCAATACTGAAGAGCACTGACCGCATGTATGGAAGGTGTTAGGATTAAGGTGTGTGTGTGTGTGTGAATGTAATTATCGATCCTACCTACTTACATACCTTCCTTCCTTTCTACCTACTTACCTACCTACCAACCAGTCAACCTTCCTACCAATCCACCCTATTTGGCCGAGTCGAAACCAACAAATTAACCATCTCTCTCTCTCAACCTTGCTCACTTTTGTAACTCGCTTGCTCTCACTTTGTTTATTTGCCCCTCCCCCTCTAATCTCTCTCAAAACTGCATTCCCTCACTTTATCTGTGTTTCCTCCTCTTATTCTCAAACTCCTCTCCATGCTCTCGTTCTTTTTATTCTGCCTTTCACCCCCTCCCCTCACTCAATACCCTTTCACTTGGCCAATCCCGTAAGCTCTCACACTATCCCTAACATCCATATATTCATCCATCCAGCGCACTATCTATCCATTAAACGTAATCCACGAACTCTCGATTTCCCATGATACATTCAACTGACAATCCATCTATTTATCTAATGCCAGACGCCTTAATCCTGATCAGAGGTGGCCACAAACAATCGGCTCCATATCGCCCTGTCCTCCGCCATTTAGCTGCCCTCTCTCCACCTCACCCTCCTCTCATATATCTCACCATCCCTCCATCTCATCCTGTCTCCCCCTGCACCTCACTCACATACACTCTTATCGTCAGTCTCTCATTCTCCATCATCTCCATATTACCAAACATCTTAAAATATTTCTCAACACTTTTCATCACATTCACATCAACATCAATAATACTCTCATTAATGCCATCCAGTAACCATCCCAACATTTCAATTTTCATCACTATCTGTCAACATCTTAATTACACTGTCCATGCAATATTCTCTAGCCACCTTTTACCCAAATGACCTCTCACCCACCTATCCTTTCATCGTGACGTCCCCTCCATCTAGTCATCCACCGATCAAGATAAAAGATCCAGCCATTCTTCCGTTCATTCATCCATCCATCAGTTTGTCCAACAGACTAGCTCATCCCGTCACCACTCTCTCCATTTGTATCCATCCAACCGTCCATCCGCTGAATATTCCATTTCTAATATGACATTTCATCCACCCTTCAATCCTGGTCTGAGGCACGTGACGAGAAATCCAGTATGCTTAACCAACTCCTTCAGCTAATACAGTACATCCATCTTTCAACTAACCATCCACACATCGATTCACTATCTACTTATCCATCCATCTACCTGACAATACATCAATTTCTTTTAATTATGCCATCCGTACCTTTAATTAAATACCTAATATCATCCATCTGCCTACCTGTCCATCCGTTCATCTTACAAACAATCACACATCTACTTACCCATCCATCAATCTACCCATAACGTTCCATCTACCCAATAATACATAATTTTTAACTACACCATCCGTACCTTTGATGAACTACCCACTGCCATCCATCTACCACCCTATCCATCCATCTATTTAGGTGACAACGCACCCGGAGCTCTGCAGGGTAAAGCAGTTGGAATGAGAGGGCAAACAGCAGCCTCATCTAACTCACTCATTCAATCTAAAACCTAATCCCTGTTCCAGTCACTCTCAATGTTGCCTGCAGTGTGTGTGTGTGTGTGTGTGTGTGTGTGTGTGTGTGTGTTTGTCCGTGCNAGTAACTAAGCTCATAACAGATGTGGTGAAGCACTGAATATTAATTACTCACAATCATCATTTTCCAAATACAATCATCATCTCAACCTTTATTCCCACCTTAAAGATTATGGATGAACAACTGGCCAGTCCTAATTAAATAAGCTTCCTATCATTATCCCAACCCAATTACCCTCTACTAAACAGGGTAATTGAGCTTATGAGTCATAAAACTAATAAGGTAAGCATAAAGGTTAAATATTCTCAATCTTCAATCCAATTACAGTATATAGTTTAATGTTTTATTACAACTGCCTTGAAAACTCAAAATTCGTAAAGTTCCCTGAAGTCAGCAACACTAAAGTTATCACCATTAATTTATGGGTGAATGAGAAGTTAGGCCCTGTTCACACGAGGCTTTTTCAAATGCGTGTTTCCTAATGCACATTACCAAAGACAATGGTAGCGTATTGGATTGTACACATGCTACCATGCGTTTTTCTCAACCGCTGGTCCATGGTCCAAAGGCGCGATCCAACATTTCCCTTCCTACCGCGCGTTTACTAAGCATTTCAAGGAACATGTGTTTACTTGGGGACGGACACATGCGGAGTGTGTACAAACCGCCAGACTTCAAGGCATCCAAGGATTGGCTCTTCGCGTTCAAGTTACGACATACACTTACCAAACGTAAGGCCCATGGCGAAGCTCTGGACGCCAACAAGGAGGGAATAGACAAGTTTCGCCAGAAGGTGAAGGGATTGATTAAAGGGAGGGCCTCACTCTCGGTCAAGTCTAAAATGCTGACGAAACTGGCCTATTCTATCGCTCGCTGTCCAAAAACACTCTAGTCGAGGAGACAGAGAAGTGTGTACCTAGCCGCAATCTCTCGAAGCAAAGAAAATTCTGCTGTGTTGCACCAATGCTAACAGCATGCACCGGCTCAAGCCCGTTATTGTTTGCCATGCAAAGCAGCTCGGTGCCATTGTGGGGTGATGGACGTCCTTCCTGTCATGTGGTAGCATTCTGGTTCACCAAGATTTTCAGAGACTGGTTTCACCAGCACTTCATCAAGGAGGTCATCCATTATCAGACGAAGACACTGGGAATCCCGCGCAACCAGGTAAAGGCCCTTCTTCTGGACAATGCACATGCGCATCTGTCCGACAAGGAGTTGATGGCTGAGAATGTCCACATTAGGTGCTTGTTTTTGCCACCTAATACAACTGCTCTCAATCAACCCATGGCCCAAGGAGTGATCGTGGCTAAGAGGAGGCTGTACTGTCGGAAGTTCCTTGACGAGGTGATGGTTGTCCTCGAGGACGAGGAAAAGCGCAGGGAGGGACGGGACATGCGAGGCCAGCAGACTTTGGAAAACCTTCGTCATTACAACCTGAAGTCAGCCATCTAGAACTGGGCCAGTGTATGGAGGGAAGTCTCCGTCAAGACTCTGGAAAGTGGTTGGTCTCGTCTGCTTCTCGGAACCGATTTGTGCATGACTTTCTAGGTTTTGACGTGGATGACTTCCATGCACGTCTTCATGCGGCTGGCGACGATGTGGATGTGGCCGAAGTGCATGAGTGGTTGGATGACGATGAGGGCAATCCTGAGTATCAGATCATGTCTGACATTGAGATACTGTATCTTCAGTTGCCAGTCCCAGCACCCAGCTTGAAGATTCCAACAAGGTCAGTGACAAAGATGTAGACTCCTCTCAGCGTGCCACCACTCCAGCCATCCCCAAGCTGAGCGCACTCCGGGAACATGTGGAGTTCGTCTTGGACTACCTTGAACACCCGGACTGAGACAGGAAGATGGGGTCCCTGGGACTTGTGAAGGAAGTGTGTGCTTTTAGGCAGAGCACCATCAATTGCCAGAATCACTGTTCCTTACATCAATCAACCACTGACAGTTTTTTCAGGCCCATGACCCCTGCCGTGCCCAGCCCTGACTTCACATCACTGCCTCCCCAAGACAAGCCTTCCTCTTCCGAGCCACAGCCCAGCACATCGTCCACGGTGGAGTCGCCCCTGGACGTGAGTTTGCTGCTTTCTTCAAAGTTGACTGCAGTGGGTAGTCCATCAGCACATCCCACTGACGAGCCCTTCAGCCACCTGCAACACCTACTCTCGGGCTCTGACAGTGACTAAGCAGCAAGAACTCGCTACAAGACCGCACGGGAACAAACAGTGTTTTGCAGTGAAAAAAATGTGCAGTAATAAGAATTTAGAATTCATATGCAGACTTGGGTGCAAAGTGCTACTATACTCTGGTGAGTTTCAAGTGCAGCACAAGTAAGAACAGAATGTGCAATGTTAAGAAAGAAGAATTCAGAGTGCCAAGGATTTAGTGCAGTGCAACACTGGATTACTGTTGGTGCTTCAGGTGCACCCTCATACTGTCAGAGTCTGAGAGGAGGCGGCAGGTTATTCGTCACGACAGCCAAAGCCCTGTTGTAAGTACCCTGAATACTGGAAAATATTTTCCATACACCTCTAAATCCTAGTTTTGTATTTTCCATTTCATTTATTTCATGCATGGGCTGTGAAAAAGGTGGTTTTCATACTGATTTTCATGTCTGTTACCTAGTTACAGTATGCTGTCAAGTGGTAAATATTTGCCATTCCTCTAAATCATCATTCTCTGGTTACATTTTATTTACTTCATGCTTTGTGTCCCATATTTGTGTGCATAGGCTGTGAAAAAGGTGATTTTTATGTCTGTTACCTAGTTTCAGTATGCTGTCATGTGGTTAACATATTTGCCCATACTCACCTCTAATTCATCGTACTCTGGTTCCATTTTATTTATTTCATGCTTTGTGTCCATTATTTATGTGAACAGGGTCTTAAATAAGTTCTATGCATGTCTGGTAGGGAGGTATGTAGGTGGTTTTCTGAGTTAGGCTTGGTTAGGGTCCATAAGCACTGGTGCGGGAGCTTCAGGCCCAATATCCGGAAGGACCCAATTTCCGGACATGCTTTTGGCTGTATTACATTGGATACTGGAGGGATTACTTTTCATTGGCTATGGGGAGAGGTACTGCAGTGATGTGGTAGATTAAACCTGTATCTAGCCTCTCCAATGCAAAAAAGTCTCCAATGCAAAAAATATATATATACAGTATATATTAAAAAAAAAAAATGCATAAAGCTAGCAAGAATAAAACAACTGAATCCCTGTAGAAGTCAATTCTATCTTCTAACCTTGTTCCAAAACACGGCTTACAGCAGCCAATTTTAAAGCTAGGTCTCGAATTAAACTCTACATTCGGCTCGAGCACGTTAATCCACTAAACCAACAAGCATCCTCATGGCTGACACCTGACGATATTATAAAGTCAGTCAATGGGTTTACTCGTACCTTCCCGCACTAGGCAACCCTGATAAAGTAAACAGCTGAATAAAAATACTACTACCGGTAGTGCTTATGTAGTCGGATAGAGTTACATACCCAGAACCATGAGCATTATATAACATTTTACATATAAACTACTAATAATATTATGTATCACAGTCTGCTTCAGTTACAAACCCAGTAATGGTGAGATATCTGATAGCTTTATATGGAACTATACTCTTTCAATTTAACTTGACCTACAGCGGTCCTCTCTCCATCTTGAATGATGAGTTGTATGAGAGACTAACACCATAATACGATGCTAGTCACGAAGTGTTATGGAATGTGTGTAAAGTCATAGTATTTTCTTTTTCTACCCAATGGGAATTAAGCTACAAAATGGAAATCTGTGCCAAGTGAAGGCGACAGAACCAGACTAACCAGCTTCTTTTTAACAGAACTAAATCATCGGCTATAATCAGTATTCAGATAACTGCCAAATATGAAAAAGAAATAAAAACTGTGAGCTTGCATAACATCAGTAAATCAAGTAAGATAGTGGAGGCAATAAAGTTACACGAATACTATTATACACAAACATTTTACAAGAATCACATGCAGCTCATATTATACACAAAATCAGACACACTTTTGAATGGTAGGCTGCCAGGGCATGATAACAACCTCAGAGTCGCGCACCGTGCCGCAACTATAATAGGTTAATCCCTGGGAATATGAGTGCATAAGAGAAACTAAGAACCATGACCAAATCGATATATGTCCACAGTGGCAGTTTCAAAACGTATCAACATCAAACAGCCGTTTCCCTGGTTCATTCAGGCTAACATCAGACAATTAATATCGGCAGAGAAATAGTAGCCTATGCAATCAGGGCATTAAAAACAATCATCAGCTAAGAAACAGCACCAGTATCAGTATACAGAGTTGAAACAAAGGAGTACTCTATACAGGGTTATAACAATTCCGATTAATCCTTTTGCTGCCATTGAAACACTTGTGTATTACTTTTCAGCCAAAATCAAACAGTTTTATTCAGCAGACAAAAGCCCTACATCACGTTAACTGTGTTGTGGGAGTGGCCCAGTTACGTCATGTGAAGACTGAATACAATACCAAGTAAAATACAGCCACCAATATCAAACCACAACTAACATAAGGCTGCATCATCATATCTGACCATTAATGGTGCTGGAGGGATGCTTTCACGTGGTTATACCAATATAGCCATGTGGCAAAGCTGCCTGGATAGACAACTGTTCCTCAAACTTCCTTCCTATCCCCCAAAAGGAGGATGGTGGGGAGAATATGGAAAACTTCAGACTGCAGTTCACTGGGTTCATAAATCAAATGAACCTGAGGATACAACCACTGTCACTCATTAAATGCTCTTTGTTTCATAACAGTACATTAAAATTTCTAAAAATAATATAATTCTAAAGGCACAAAGCAAGCTAACAGCAATGTCTTCTGAAAGGCACGGCCCAGCCATAAAGTCATCTCATTATATGTCAGTTACTGTATAAGATGAGTTTCTACAATGATAAATTAAAAGTCAGATCCCCCCTCCTTCCTCCCCTTTTGGAACAAGGATTAAGAAATTCATAAATTCACTTTAACGATAATAGTGATGGCTGCATCCGAGAGTCTTGTGCAGATGCAGTGATGCTGGAAAGCTGACAGTTAACTCTCTGAGCCAACATGGCCATCCAATGTTTACATACACATAACCCTCAAGTTGTGCTTCTGCGCAAGCAATGGCCTCCACGTCAACCCTTTGAAGACCCAGTTTTGCTTGCCCACTCACTTGTGTCCCTGCCAGTGATCGACTCCCTTGCATTCTCAGTTACTTAACGTTCACACTTGCATTGAACAATCCCAATGCCATCATCATTGCCAAGTAACAATGCAAGTATGCTACGAATAGTGCTGCAGGTGCTACTGAATGTGCAAAATAAGTGAAACTCGTAGCTTGGAAATCATGTCTGGTGTTACCCCCAGAAGAAAGTGTGGCACTAGTGATGCTGCTGAGGGCAAGACTAAAAAGGGTAAAGCATAGCCTTTCCCTTGACTTGAAATTAGACATTGTTTAGCACCATGAGGAGGGGTAGGGACCAAGCACGATCGCTGATGCCCTAAAGCTGCCCTTCCAAGGTCTCGATGATCAAGAAATCTGATCCTGTAATTGCAGCATTACAGAATGTGCCTTCCCTGACAGCAGAACTAAAGGTACTAACCAGACAAAGGAAGCTCATCCTGGAGGAGATGGAGCGTGTCCTAGCTCCGTTGGTTAGCGAGCTGAACCAGGCAATATACTCTTCACCAAACTTTTACCTATACTAAGGCTCCTGTTGGATGACCTCAGAAATAAACAAGATATGGAGGCCAAGGAGTTAAAGGCCAGCATAGGTTGGTTTGAGCAGTAAGGGCCAGTGGTGGCCCGAAACATGTGACCACGCATGGAGGGGCTGGCAGTGCTGATCGCGTGGCAGCCGAGGTGTTCCCTGCAAAGCTGAAGGCAATGATAAGAGGGAGGAAGATACTCTCCAAAACAGGTCATTAACTTTGACATGGCAGGCCTGCCAAGATATCCTGTAAAACTATACATCAGCAAGGAAATGATGCATGCCAGGATTTAAGGCAGCCAAGGACCGCCTCGGCTTCCTCCTTGTTGCGAGTGCACCGCACCTGGTTTATCAATGGGAGAACCCCCGGGCACTGGCAGGGTTCGTGAAAGAGAATCTTGGCGTTATTTGGAAGAGTAACTCTGGACTGACTGACCTCTGCACTTGACTCCTCATACATGGGTGGATATCTGTACTCCCTAGCCTACATGACTATACCAGAAGCTGGCTGACAATGCCCCAAACCACCTTGAGGGCACAGAGGACTGAATGGATAATGTCAAAGAAGTGTACCTGTCCTCCAAAACATTGTTGCTCCAACCCATAGATCGGGGCGTCAGTGCAACATTCAAGGCCTACTACCTCTGTCACAACAACGAGAAGACAATGACGGCCAAGTGATGCAGGGACAAGCAATCCAATGTAGTGGCTCTGTAAAAATTCCAAAACATCAAGCATATCATAAACATCACAGCAGCGTGAAGGGAGGTGCAGCCATGCACAATGAATGCTATGTACTGCAGAGTATGACCAGAGTGTGTGCGCTCCTTCACGGGGTTCCCAGCTGTGAAGAATGTCCATCGAGAACATCCTCAATCACTTGAACGAGACAGGATTTGAGGTCAAGGAATATGTGGAGTAAGTCCTGGACAGCCACACTGGGGAAAAGAGGGGTGGCAGCAGGTTGCTGACGACTCGGGACGGGGATGGGGGGCGGGAAAAAATAAGTAAATAAAAATATAAAGTGGTGGTGGTGGTGGCAGTGGGGGGATAGGCTTCATGGTCAAGGGAACAATCCCTCTCCCCAAAGAATCCACGCTATATCAGCCTCATTATACATCGTTATGACAGGCTTTCACTTGACAAAAACCTATCACATAGTGAGTCGTGACTTTACAGTATTTCAAGCTTTTTCATTCTGACCTTAATTGATTTAAATCAATACTGGAGGGCTTAATACTTTAGTAATGACTGTTCATGGTCAAATAAACTAGTACTGAACTGCATTATATACAATGAAATGTCTGATGACATGACCGAACTATTATATACAGTTACCGGTAATCAAAAATTTACTTCATAAATACTGGGCAGTTTCATAGTAATTACACAAAAATCTGTTGGTACAATGTGCAATTATTTCACAAACTGGCAATATAAAGAAACTAATGAGTAAATTTTCTTCAGTTTCAACATACCGTACTGCACAAGATATCTGAAAGTTTATATAGTTAATATTTAGCAGTGTTAGTGCCAACTTTAACATATGGATGTGAGACTATGGTGTGGCATGAAAATGAAAAGTCAAGAGCAAGAGCAGTGGAGATGGGACTGCTGAGAAACGTATGTGGAGTACAGAGGGTGGATAGGATACAAAATAATGTGATTTGTGAAAGACGTGGAGTGAGGAAGTCAGTGGACACCAGAATCAAAGAGTGTACTGAGATGGTATGGTCATGTGGAAAGAATGGATAACAAAAGAGTGGTGAAATAGGTATATCTGAGCGAATTTGACGTAGGGAGGAGGCGAGGTGGGCCAACGAGAGGGTGGAGAGATATGGAGGATGAGTGTGTGGGGAAGAGAGGTTTGGAAGTTGGTAAGGCTATGGAACTGACAAGAGATCGAGCTAGCTAGATGAATGTTGTGAGAAGAAGTGCGTGATCAGGGATTTTGGCACCCCTTTTTAATGTGGCATCGTCCGGATTGACTCTTTTGGATACATTCACGTGAAGCTACAAAACGTGGTGAATGTTTTTGGTGGATCTGACAGCCAGGATTCTGAGGGCTTGAATGATGAGTGAATGAAAGCGTAGCCCATTGGACTGGGCAAAATTGGGCTGTCTGGACGTTGCTACTCCTCACCCTCAAGCCTCAAAGGCTTTTCCTCTCATTAACTCTCCTCCTCTTACTGATTCCCTTCAACCTTTGTCTCTTCGCCGGACTGTTGCATCTTTATCTCTCTTCAATCGCTACTTTAATGGTCACTGTTCCTCTGAACTGTCTGCTTGCATCCCTCAACCTCCACGACGGGCACGTAGGACCCGTCTAGCAACAAACTCTCATCCCTTTTCTGTCCAACTCTCTAATGCAAGAGTTAACCGTTACTCCCAGTCCTTCACTTATGCAACTGGTCAACTCTGGAACTGTCTTCCTCTGTCTGTACTCCCTACTTACTATGATCTCCAGTCTTTCAAACGCAGTGTGTCCAGGCATCTCGAAATGAATGGACCTTGAATTTGTCTCTCTTTTGTATTGTTTTTGCTTTTTCTTGGAAGGAACAGTATGTGGGCCCATGGCCTTTGGTTCCTTCTTTTTTGCAAAAAAAAAAAAAAAAAAAAAAAAAAAAAGCCCTAGGGTGGGAAAGGAGGTCCAGATGATGATGAGTCTGTTACATGACATGAAGCAAAATCAAAGTCATATTTTGGTTACATTCATATGGTTTTCAAATAATTCAGCAATANTTTTTTAAAAAAAAAAAAAAAAAAAAAAAAAAAAAAAAAAAAGCCCTAGGGTGGGAAAGGAGGTCCAGATGATGATGAGTCTGTTACATGACATGAAGCAAAATCAAAGTCATATTTTGGTTACATTCATATGGTTTTCAAATAATTCAGCAATAAATAAATAAAAAATACCTTGTCTACAGAAAATCATACTTTAAGTTTTTTTTTTTACCTTTACACCTCTTACCGGTTCTTGTGAGGTAGAAGGCGTGAGGAAGAGAGGGTGACCATGGATGAGGGGGAAGGTCAAGAGTGGAGCTGTACCAGCACAGGATTAAGGTGTGGGTTGGAGAACCGCCTTACAGAAGCGAACTGGGCAGTGTGGGGGTATACTGTTCTTGGCCACCTCCTCTGCAAAGAAGTCTTCAGCTGCACTTGAGTTTCTGTGACGCGAAACCCCGATTGTAACCTGGAATATAATACACAGTTATTTATTCTCGTCCAAAACATTACTTGAGACAGCTTTAATAATTTGTGCCCTTAATTTCTCCGGCATTACCAGAAATAATGGTCTGAATAAATCTGTCCGTAATTTCTCTGACATTAGCAGAAATAATGGTCTGAATAAATCTGTTCTTAATTTCTCAGACATCAGGAGAAATAATGGTCTCAATAAATCTGTCCTTAATTTCTGACATTAGCAGAAATAATGGTCTGAATAATTGTCTTTAATTTCTCCATTAGCAGAAATAATGGTCTGAATAATTGTCCTTAATTTCTCCAACATTAGCATAAATAAAGGTCTAAATAATTGCCCTTAATTTCTCCAACATTAGCAGAAATGATGGTCCGAATAATTGTCCTTAATTTCTCCGACATTGGTAGAAATAACAGTTTAATTAAGTACAACTCTGTGCCCTTCATTTCATCATTATGCTAACCCACTACCATTATTATCCTAACCCACAACCATTATCCTAACCCACTACCATTATTATCCTAACCCAATACCACTATTACCCTAACCCAATAC
>JAGKTI010031304.1:0-12170 GCA_018397915.1 Birgus latro
GTTTCTCATTTAATAACAAGAACAATGAAAGAAGTACTTCCCAGCGTAATAAGTTAAACGCTAGCAGTAACTGACAAGTGTATTATACCAACAGTAGGTGCTTACCTGGCAAAATGGACGGACTAAAGCATATTGCAAGGACAGAGAAATAAATATTGCCGTCGTTACTGAAATGTGGATGAATACACAGACTCGTGAATTTTTGGCTGAATGTCAGATCCAGGGATACAAGATTCTTCATTCTAACCGCTTGGGATGAAACTAACCGCTTGGGAAGAAAGGGGGGCGGGGTAGCCACTTACGTAGAAGATTATTTAAACTGTTACAATAAAACAAATATTAATGTCAATCGGGATACTAAAAGTGTTTGGGTAGATATGAATATTAAGGAGGAATTAGTCTTCAGAACTATAAACAAACCTCCAAAATTAAGCAGAGAAGATAGCAAATACCTTTGGGAGGAGACTAAGAAAGCAACACAGTTTAGCTCAGTAATTATCGTAGGGGACTTTAACATGCCCAGATAGACTGAAAGACGCTGACAGGGGATGCAGTCTGAAGAATTTCTAGAAGTGGTACAGGATTATTTCCCATGTCAGAATATCAGGGAGTCGAATATACTAAATTTGTTTTTATCTAATAGAGAAAACATTATTAGTGAAACAGAAGTTGGCGGACGACTTGTGAAAAGTCTCTGTTTATCTGTCTATTGCCAGACGCCTTAATCCCGTAAGGGGCGGCCACAAACAAATCGCCTCCATGTCGCCCTGTCCCCAGCCATTTTACTGCCGTGCTCCCAGCTCACCCCCCCTCTCTCATATACTTCTCCACTCCACCCCTCCATCTCATCCTCGACCTCCCTCTCCCTCTACCCCCCTCCACCTCACTCACATACACACTCCTCGTCAGTCTCTTACTCTCCGTCCTCTCCACATGGCCAAACCACCTCAATGTGTTTCTCCTAATGCTTTCTATCACAGCCACAGCCACACCACAATACTCCTTCACTTCCTCATTTTTCTCTCTGCCTCTCCATATGACTCCACATGCATGAAAAAATTAAGTTCAAATTCAGTTGAAATAACCGTTGTGCTGAAAACCGATCGTGTGGCCCTAATATTCGTCTAGGGGATGTTGATGGAGACAGGAGAGTGCACAGGAAAGCGAACAGCAACAGACATTCTGGTCCTTTCGTGGCTGTATGGTATAGGGAAGGTTATAAATAACAAAGCTAATCTATCAACTAAAGACAAGGATTGAAAAGCAAGAAGGCTCCCCCCCCCAACCCACCAAACCCTCCAGCCGCAGCCGGCAGGAAATAGTGAGAAGGACCACCATGCAGCATGGAAAAAGTGTTATAGAAATTTCGTACGGAAGAAGGAAAGGAAATTAATTTTACACTACCTGAAAGGGTGAGTAACACTAAGTCAGCAGTATTAATCAATGTTGTTCAACAGTTGTATCTTCCAACCACTGAAAAAAAAAAAAAAACATGTCCCACAGAAATGTGTTATTTAGGAGCGAACATGCTTAGATGTGGGTCAGATAACAAATACTTATCCAAGAGGTTTTTAAAGGCTATTACTGTATCATAGTTTACTACTTTTGTGGGCAATTTGTTACATATATTTACAACTCTGTCAAAGAAAAAAAAACACTAACTGAAATCGTTTGTTAATAATTTTAAGCCCATTACCTTTACTATAGTTTGAGCGATCAAGTGTGAATTATTTTGCAATGTCCGTATTATCGTGTCCTTTGAATATTTTAAGTATTTAAATTAAATCTCCTCTTGACCTCCATTTAGTTGGGTTAAAGAGATTCAGAGATTCTAAACGCTCCTCGTATGGTTTATTTCTCATTCTAGGTAGCCTATCAACTTTGTCACTCTTCGCTGTACTCTTTCAAGTTTCCCAATATTCTTTTAAAAATATGGTGACCAAAACTGAACTCAATACTCCAAGTGCGGCCGTACTAAGGAACTATTCAAAATGAGGACAATATTATCGGATTTATATTCAAATGCTGTACCTATGAATCCATCAATTTATCTGCTTTTTTGTACGGCTTCTGTACATTGTTTGCATTGTTTCAAATCATATGTTATTATAACTACCAAGTCTTTTTCATGGTTTACTATCAAGTTGGACATTTTTCATGCAATAGCTAGCTCTTACATTTTTACTGCCAATGTTTAGCACTTTCCATTTATTAATATTGAAGACCATTTGCCATGTTTGGGAGCAGTAGATCTTCCTTAATTGTCTGTCTCTGCGGTGGTGTATCTGCTCTGTTACCTATTTTAGTATCGTCAGCAAATTTTGAAATCTTACAACATACTCTGTCATCACTATCACTTATATATATTAAAAAAAAAAAAAAAAGAATAGGACCTAACACTGAACCCTTCGGCACTCCACTTGTAACGTTTATCCAGTCAGACTTCTTTCCATTTACTACTACTCTTTGCTTTCGTCCGGTAAGCCAGTCGTCTACCCACCCGAGCACACTGCCGCTGAAACCATATACTTTTAGCTTCTGAAGGAGTTTTGTGTGTGTGTGTGTGTGTGTGTGTGTGTGTGTGTGTAACTTTGTAAAAAGCCTTTTGAAAATCGAGGCAGACAACATCAACAGATTTAGCCTCGTTGCACATGTTCAGTATATCGTTGCAAAAGTCCTACAGATTCGTGAGGCAAGAGCGATTATTTCGAAAACCATGTTGCGATTCTTGTATGAGACTTTTTGTTTCTGTTTGACAAATTTCTCTGATAATAGTTTCAAGTAATTGGCGAACCTCTGGTGTTAAACTAATTTTGCGGTAGATCTCTGGTTGTGCTCTGTTGCCCTGTTTGAATATAGGGGTTATGTACGTAAGCCTCTATTCGTGTGGCATCTTACTGCTCTTTAGTTAAAAAGTTCAGATAAAGGATTTGATATTTCATTCTGTAGTTCCTTTAATACACGTGGAGATACTTTGTTCGGTCCTGGTGTTTTATTCTCTTTTAATTTGCTCATAGTACATTGCGATCACTTTCTGTAACATCATTGATAATGTTGCCCTCTTCTATAGGAACTTGGGAAACTGCAGGAATCGTAAGTATATTTTCTACTGTAAACACTGATACAAAGAAAGTATTAGGAATTTTCCCCATCTTAGTTTCACCATCAGTGTGCTCTCCGTTATCTGTGTATAAGGGCCCGATTGTTGAAGTTATAACTTTTTTTGCTTCCTATATAACTGAATTTTTCTTTTAAATATGATTAAGAGCTTATTTCAGAAATGTATTCCATGGAGAGACTGATTACTTTAGGGAGAGGGAGGTCACTGGGGAAGCTCAGGTCATAGGTGGGAGACAGGATTTAGGTGGGAGGATATGTCAGGTCACTGGGGAAGCTAAGATCGTAGATGGGGGAAAGGATATAGGTGGGAGTGTAGCTCAGGTCATGGCAGGTACCACGTGGCCGTTCGGTTAGTGAGAAATATGATGATTTAGTAAGTATAATAAACAAGCCAGTAGACGACGATGGCCAGCTGTAAACAGAGCTTTGCCAGCGACCGGAAGTGATTTTCGGTATAAATCACTCCTGTATGGCGGTACCGAGGGACAACATCCCACCCAAGAATCATGGCTCTGGGTCAATAATCATCGCGTGAGCCTCATCGTGATTATAGCGATTTTCTGCTGAAGTGCATTTGATGACATTTGACCCTTGACGTGGCGGATACATATCAAGGGTTTACGAAGCACACTTGTAGTACTCATTAATGTTGTAATTGTTCACCCATCCATCTTGACTATGGTGCATGACTTCGTAATTTTGACCACTCAGTTAACGTTCCCTCAGGTCCGGGTCCCGTGCCCCCTCGGTCCCGGGTCTCTGCTAACCATTCTCACCCCCAATAGGGAAAACACAACTGATTTCATCATAGCGGTGTGTCAGGGCATTATGAATGTAAAGAATTCGGGGTGATGGGTTCAGTCACTTAATACGTTCGCAGTACTTCCGGCTTCTTTTGACCCTTATCCCCCTCCTGTTTGCACTGTTTTGTATAGGAGTTCTGTAGAGTACTAGAATTTGCACTAGTCATGACCCCCTCCCTCCTCCCTGACTGCGATCGTATTAACTCAATGTCCCCTACTGTATCATGTCAAGAAAAATTTTGACAAATTCTTCTCACAGGTGCACAGGTAAAAGGTTGAATATAACTGAGTATAACTGCAGTTTTCAGCAAAATATTGATTATTCTCATCACTCAATCAATCAGTCAATCATTTCCTGTGGCACCCCATGGGATGCAAAGGGCCTCGATTAACTCTCTCCACCAGTATTTGTCTCTTGCCATCTCCTTCAGGTCACACCAACACTCCTCTCCTGCTTCTCTTTTCATTGTCCTCAACCAGGTTTCCCTCGGCCTACCTCTGCCTCTTCTACCTCTAGCAGTCCACTCTGGCTCATCCTGTATTAACCTGCCTTCTTTTCCATTTATGTGCCCCAGCCATTTCCAGCGAGACAGCCTCACATATTCATCAACTGGTTCCACTCTCGTAATATCCCTTACTCTTTCATTTGTAACCCTGTCTTGCCACTTTACCCGAAGAATCCTCCTTAGCATTTTATTCCCAAATCCTAATACTTTCTGATCTGTTTGCAATTGAAATGTACCATGACTCATGCCCATAAATTAAAATTGGTCTAACAATGGACTTGTAAATTTTTACTTTAGTATGTACCGAAAGCATATTATTATTCCAAACAGATTTCAACATTCCAACAGCTCGCCAAGCCTGTCTAATCCTTTCCTCAGTTTCATTGTTTAATGATCCATTAGATGATACAATCGTTCCCAGATATTTAAAATTTTCTACATTCTTCACTACATTATTCCCGATTACACAATCGATTTGGTTCTCCACGTTCATATTAATAATTTCAGACTTTCCACAATTTATTACCAATCCCACTGTTTCTCCTTCCTCCACCAGACAATCAAGCACCCTCTGCATCTCGTAAATACTTCCGCAAATCAGTACAATATCATCAGCATAGTCCAAATCCATCAGCCTCTTATTTTCTTTCCAGTTAATTCGTGCACCTGTTCTCCTTGCAACCTTTCTCATAACATAGTCCATAACCATAGCAAACAACAATGGCGAAAGAACTCCTCCTTGAATCACTCCTGACCTAACTTCAAATGGATCACTCAAGGAACCACCCACCATTACCTTACAAAAAGTACCTTCATGCTGGGTTCTAATAATATTTACAAACTTTTCTGGTATACCATAGACTCTCACAATTTTCAACATACTTCCAAGTGAAACACAATTAATTCCTTTTGAAAATCCACAAAACACATACTAAGTGGCATTTTCATCTCATTAGCTTGTTGCATTAGATGCCTTACAATAAAAATCTGATCATTACAACCTCGACCCTTTCTAAATCCCGCTTGTTCTTCTCTCAAAATTTTATCAATTACTGGCTCTATTCTGTTCAACAAGATTTTGGAAAAGACTTTTGCAACTACAGGTGTCAAAGTTATCCCCCTCCAATTTCCACACACACTTAAATCTCCCTTTTTTTTTTTGTATTTTTATAATCACTTCATTTTTCCACTCCTCTGGAATTCCACCATTATCCCAAGCCACATTAAAAAGTTTCAAAAGCGCATTCATCAACTCATCGTTTTCCACCTTAAGTGTTTCAGGAAATATGCCGTGGGGAAGGGAGGATAAAATACTTCCCCAGTATTCCCTGCTTGTCGTAAGAGGCGACTAAAAGGCACACTTTTTCTACATTCTCCTTGCTGTCTCTCTTTCCCATTGTACTTTGTCTGTCCTAACCCTCTGCATTTTGTTTTCTCTCCACTGTCTGGTTCCTACGAGCCACTGGCATTGGCTCCAGGGTAAAAAAATTTCTGCCCAGGAAATCTTGATGAACTCTGGTTATGAAGCAATGGCCCTCAGTTCCGTGCAGCCCTTAAGTGGGCAGGGGGTGCTAAGAATCCCACGGTGTAGGAATAAGTTTATACATCCAAAAAGAACCTTGAGAATAGGAAATTGGAATGTTCAAACTCTCAATCAGGCTGGTAAAACGGAAGAACTTATTTCAGTGTTCAAGGAATACAATATAGATATTTGTACCGTTACAGAAACGAGGTTGCCTGGAGTTGATAAAATGTATTTGGAAGATTGGATTACTTTGTTGGTTTCTGGTAGGAGTGATGGAAATCATTACCAAGGAGTAGGCTTACTGTTCAGTAGAGATGCTTGCAAGGCACTGTGTGAGTTTGAGCCAATTTATGAGCGCTTGCTTTATGCTCGTTTAAAATCTGACCATGGTAATATCAGTATGGTGGTAGGGTACGCTCCGACAAATGAGGCTGCTGATGAAATGAAGGATGACTTTTACGAGAAGCTGCAGGCTGTAGTGAATAGAGTGCATTGGTGACTTTAATGCGACTGTTGGTAGTAGTAGGGATGACTTTGAAGACCGTATGGATAAGGAAGGTGTTGGTATAAGAAACGAAAATGGGGTGCGACTTGGAAGCTTTTGTTTGACAAATGACCTTTCGATTGGTGGATCTATCTCTGAGCACAGGAAAATACATAAAACTACTTGGATTTTACCATGTGGTAAATATTGTAACCAGATTGACCACATTGCAATTAGCAGAAGGCATAGGAGTTATTTGCAAGATGTTTGCGTAAGGAGGGGGGCAGATATAGGTAGTGATCATCAACTTGTTGTGTCAAAGATTAAAATAAAACTTAAGAGAAACGTTAATGGTAATTGTACAGGAGGTAATGAATATGATTTTGATGAGCTGATAAATGATGAGAACACGAAGGAAAAGTTTCGGTGGGAATGTAGGAAGAGGTTTCTAGTCCTGCAGACTTTGATGGAACCTGAAGACAATGATATTAATCAAATGTGGAGAGAGGTAAAAGAGGTTTTAGATGAGAGTGCTAAGGTTACTATTAAGAAAAAGGGAAAACGAGAAGGAAAAAATGGATGTCAGATGAAACATGGAATGTAATTCAGAAAAGGAAAGAGGCGAAGTTAAGAAGTGAAGAACAACATGTTGATGGCCAGGTAGTTGAAGTACTTAGAGCAAAGTAGCTACTGGAGTTAGACGTGATAAGAGGAGGCTATATGATGGAAAGGCAACAGAGACAGAAATTACGTTAAGTAAAAATGATAGTCAGAGCAGAAGAGCAGCGTATCAGGCCATAAAGGAGTTAACTAAGACTGAAAAGAGAAGGAAGGATGTACTTGTACGAGATAGAAATGGTAACTTGATGACTAAAGACTTGGATATACAGGGAAGGTAGAAAGAACATTTTGAATCTGTTCTAAATAGACCAATCCCAGCAGAGAGAGATTTGCAGATAGAAACAGGGAGTATAACTTTGGAAGAAGTAGCAAAATCTATAAAGGAATTAAAGAATTTGAAGTCCCCAGGTGATTATTTTCATATTTTTAAAAAATTATTGAACAAAATTTACGAATAAGAATGCGCTCATGAAAAGGGACGAAGTATCTAAACAAGTATCATGGCCCTGGCTTAATAATCTTCAGAACCTTAGCATTTCGTGCAAGCAAGGTCGTAATTTTAGTACTTTTTATATTTTCTGCAATTGATAACCTTTTACCCCTGAACTGGCGGATATGGGTCATTCATGTACAAAGCACACTTGTACTCATTAACGTCTATAAGCATGCAAAGTTTCATTCGATTCTATCCACTCACTGTGGAGCTAGGGAACTTGAAATTCACGGAAAGGCCCACTAGAGGTACAACTTCTAGGTGGCGCTGCCTGCAACTGAAAGTGAGTTTCGACACTAATTACCACTTTTGTATGGAGATGCTCCAGTGCAAATTTCCACACAAGAATCATGGCCCTGGCTAAATAATATTCAAAACCTTAGCATTTCGTGTGAGCATAGTCGTGATTTTAGCTATTTTCACCATTTTTGCATTTGATGACTTTTGACCCATGACTTGGCCAATGTAGCATGTAGGTGCACGATAGAAAGTTGTAGTACTAGTCAGTGTCTATAAGCATGCAAAGTTTCATTCAATATCATGAAGTCGCTGGGGAACCAGGATGGCATTTTTTAAAACCAGTACTGGTTGCTAGGGATGCTGAGACCAATATTCGCAGGGACTCGAAAACTGGAGGACAGAGAAGAAAATAAATGGCACACTTCTGATGGGGTATGACCTCAAGATTATGCTTAAAGAAGTCAGAGCTTTCTCTCCCCATTAGTAATTTTTCTACAGTTCAAAACGTGAAAAGTACGAAAAATCGTTTTTCCTGCCGTTGCTAGGCAGCAGGTAGTTGCCTAGCAACCAAAACTTTGCGGACACAACTAGGGCATAGGCTGGTCATTGTCTCCAAGCTTTTTCAGAATCGGTTAATTCTGAAGGGTAGAAGTGCCTACCACAATTAAACAAGAAAAAAAGACCAAAAGAAAGAAACCACGCAAGAAAGCGCTACTAAAAATAAGGGCAGCATGAGCTGGCCAACAGAGGCCAAGATAAATATATTCCTTCAAAAGAGTTTAAAATGAATTTATAAGAGTCGAGATGGTTAAACAACATATTTTCAGTAAATTGCACTTTGTGAGCGCATGACGAGCGAGTGAGCGTTGGTACATGCGCCTATCATCATAATTTCATCTTTGTGTAAACTTTCAACATTTCTGATGGGATGGTTGAACAATACCAGAAGAATAACTGAGCTAAAATATTTACTTTCTCACGTTTTCTCTCTGGATGTGCATGTACCGAGGAGCCGTAGCATTTATCATATGCACAATGTTCAATTCTCTGCTCCCAACTTGCTGTGCCAAAGGAACGAATAAGTAAACGCTTGGTTATTGATCAAATGATAAAACCCAGAAATAGGACGGTTGCCCTTGCTGATTTCACCCCCTAAACATAGACAAAATGTTCATGTAAAATTATTAGCATAATATCCGATATCTAATTGTTACAAATCATGCTAGCAAACATAGTTTTACAACAAGAAATCTTTTCCAATTCGATTTCACAGTGGAGCATGTCAATTAACGCCCTCGGTACATTCCTTTGGAAAGCTGGGATTCCAAGAGATTTCTTTGGTCTCATGGGTAAATGTATATCTAAAATAAAAAGTTATTGAATGTATCTACCACCTGCTGAAAGCATCTCTATCTCACATAGAAAAGTTATTAGCCTCTGAAAAATATCCCGGTCGGGCCGGGTCGTGTCGGGCCGCTTATTTCTCTCCTGAACTTAAACACCGCTTTGCTCGCTCGCTGGCTCATAAAATTCACTCATAGGCCCCCCAAAAAAGGAATATATAAAAAACAAAAAGAGGCGAAGAACACTTACGCAACTGGTACGCGATTATATAGGGAAGTAAAGAGAGTGATACGGAAAACAAAGCGAGGTTATGAAATTTAGGTTGCTCGAGAATCGAAAGAAAACCCCAAGGGTTTTTATCAGTTGTACCTACAAAAAAATAAAAATAGGATAGGACATTGTAAAACAGAATCAGATAACGTTACCAGTGACGATAAAGAAATGTGCTCTATCCTAATGAGTTATATTGTATTAGTATTTGCCACGAAAAATCTATCGTAGACCAGGTCACTCAAGCAACAGTTATTCACGATGGTAATTTAATGCGAACAATATTCTTTGTTTTATAATAAGCATTAGTAAGGACGAAGCCGAAGCACTGAGAGAAATTAATAAGTTGAAGTCTTGAACTTTGCCAGGTCCGAAACATATATAGTATATGCAAAAATTATAAAGGAAACCAAGGGAAAATAATGTCCACTCTGTTACACCTTAATAGTTCTTTAAGATCAGAAGTTCCAGATGAGTGGAGGGCAGCGAATGTAGAACCCATTTTTAAATAGGGTGATAATTCAGTTGCGTTGTATTATCGTACGGTAAGTTTAACATTAGTAGTTGGTAAAATTCTGGGGTCAAATTTGGCAAATAATATTAGAGAGCACCCAGAAAGATTTACTAATGAAGGTCTACACAGATTTATGCAAGGACGACCCTGTCTCACAAACGTATTCTTCTCAGAGGTTCATGAGCCGCTAAATAGCGATAAACTGACATTATATTTGATCTTTGTTTAGTAAACCTTTCGATAGAGCTCCACACGAAAGCTTAGTTAGGAAAGTTCGAGCACACGGTATAGACGTCGATATCTTGAAATGGATAGAATCCTGGCTGAAGGGACGAAAGCAGAGAGTTTTAATATACGGTACTAAGCTGGAGAGGGGTTTAGAAACTAGCTGTGTACCATAAGGGTCAGTACTCGCTCTCTTACTTTTATTATATCTTCAAATGACCTAGGCTTCGGAATCATAAGCAATATTAACAAATTTGCCGATGACAAAATAGGACGTATCATCAGCTCAACTGACGACAGCGTTAACCTTCTAAAAGACCTCAGTATATTGTACAAATGGTCAAAACATTGCAATGGAACATAACACTGGAAAATGTACAGTACTTAAAGGTGGCAAGACCATTGTAGATATTCGACACAACTCAGAAATTTAAAAAATAATAAATTCGAATGCGAGAAAGATCGAGGAGCCATGGTTAGTAAAAGACCTATAACCAAGGCAGCAGCGTATAAATGCAAGAAATAAAACTAATAGGGTCGATGCGAGAGCACTAGGCCACATATAGACTATGTCGTGCAATTTACGTATCCGTACTATAGAATGGATACCAGTTCATTGGAAAATGTACAGAGAAGAATGATAAAAATGATACGTGACGTTCAGAACCTGTCATATGAAGGCAGACTGGAAAAACTAAATTTGTACTCACTAGAAAGGCGTAAAGGAAGATTTAACTGAGGTGTTTAAATGGATGAAGGGATTACATAAGGGAGGTATTAGCAAAGTACTGAAAGTGGGCATACAGAACTGAGCTAGAAGTTATCTTTTGAACCTATATAAATTTCTGTTTAGTAAGGAAAAAGGTGGAAAATGATATTGCAGTAAAGTAGTGGAGAGATGAAATAGGCCACCCAGGATGGAACAGGCCACCTACTGATGTAGTTGCTGTCCTTACCATTGATAGTTTCAAGCATAGGCTGAATAAGCATATGACAAAAAGGTCCAAATAACCAGAATGGGCCAACTCGCCTACTGCAGTATCTCTTATTATGTTCCTATATGTAGGCTATACAGCAATATGACGCCGCATATGGTATGGAATGTGACCTACCAGCTAGCAAAAGGATTAAAATAAATTAACTAATCTCTAAAGAAGAATAAAAAGGTGAGGAAAACCTTCTCTGCTCTCCTTGTCATATTCTTCAGGCCAAAACTTTATATTCCCTTTGTTCTTTGTGCCCCTCCCTGCTGCTGGGTTGTTTATATGACTGTGCCACCCTGCCTGAAGAATATGTAATATACGAAAACACTTACCGTATCCAGAAAGTACTTACTGTATCTGTTTTCAATACTCCTGTTCTCCTGTGGTGAAGTCAGTGAATGTACAGTGAGGTTGGATGAGGAGGAAATGGAAAATGTGAGTGAGTTTAAGTACTTGGGTAGTGTGATGAGTTAGGATGGAAGTTTAGAGGGTGAAGTGCTTAAAAGGGTACAACAGGGAAGAAAGGTTGCTGGTTCCTTGTAAGCAGTGATAAGAAACAGGGAAGCGAGCATGGAAGTGAAAAAGCTACTTCATGACAGTATTGTGATACCAACTCTAACATATGGAAGTGAAGCTTGGACCTTGTTGGAGGGACAGAAGTCAAGAGTGAGAGCAGTGGAAATGAGTTATTTGAGAGGAGCACGTGGAGTCACATGGAGAGACAGACTGAGAAATGAGGAAGTGAAGGAGCATTGTGGTGTGGATGTGGATGTGATAGGAAGTGTTAGGAGAAACACACTGACCATGTGGAGAGGATGGAGAGTGAAAGACTGACGAGGAGAGTGCATGTGAGTGAGGTGGAGGGTGGAAGAAGGAGGGGGAGGCCAAGGATGAGATGGAAGGATGAAGTGGAGAGGTATGTGAGAGAGGGAGGTGTGAGTTGGGAGCAGAGCAGTGAGATGGCAGGGGAGAGGGTGACATGGAGGGGATTTGTTTGTGGCCACCCGTTACGGGATTAAGGTGTCTGGCGAGATGTATATAT
>JAGKTI010031305.1:0-12170 GCA_018397915.1 Birgus latro
CTGGTTCGTTGAAAGCAGTGATAAGAAACATTGAGGTGAGGATGGAAGTGAAAAAGTTGTTACATGACAGTATTGTGATACCAACTCTGACATATGGAAGTGAAGCTTGGACCCTGCTGGAAGGACAGAAGTCAATAGTGAGAGCAGTGGAAATGAGTTATTTGAGAGGAGCATGTGGAGTCACATGGAGAGACAGACTAACAAATGAGGAAGTGAAGGAGCATTGTGGTGTGGTTGAGGACGTGATGGGAAGCGTTAGGAGAAACACGTTAAGGTGGTTTGGGCATGTGGAGAGGATGGAGAGTGAAAGATTGACGAGGAGAGTGTATGTGAGTGAGGTGGAGGGGGCGAGAGGGAGGGGGAGGCCGAGGATGAGATGGAGGGATGGAGTGGAGAGGTATATGAGAGAGGGGGGTGTGAGTTGGGAGCGTGGTAGTGAAATGGCAGGGGACAGAGTGACATGGAGGCGATTTGTTTGTGGCCACCCCATTCGGGATTGAGGCGTCTGGCAATAGATAGATAGATAGAAGAAACTATCCCTGAAAGCAAGGCTAATAACCATCCCACTTATATAGAAAAAGAAAAAAATAATACAGTACATATTTGCACCCGAGAACAACAGCATCTCTATAGAAAGTAATGTCACTGCTGACACCACAAATGGCAAACAATTTTTGAAGATAACTATGAAGATTATGTAAAGTCTGAGGCATAACAGAAAAAGAATGATGAAGCATTGAACATTATAATGTTGATTGTCTCAGTTCACCCCATGGAAAAACCAGTATCAATTCACCTGAAGTGATGCTTGCATGTATAAAACCGATCTACGTTTCAAGCATTATACACATATAACAAAATCATAATGAATTGAAAATACAAAAGAAAAGACTCAGGATCAGCCAATGAAAGGCAATGCAGTGGCAGGACTAAAAATATTCTGGCTGCTGTCTCTTCTCCCTCTCCAACCTCACCCTTTCCTCTAGGAGATCTGCTTTCCTTTCCTCAGTATCAAGAATTTTCCTTTGATTTTATTTCATCTGTTCCATATACTGTATATCCTCTGTCATAAAACGCTTTTGATTATCATGAAAATCTTTTCAAGAATTCCTCTAATCATCTCCCCATCCCTCTGACCTCTTCAACCACCTCTCTATGAAGACCTTCCATCCTCTGAGAATGGGACAGTGGCCGTATTTTCTTCCTTTTGGTTGGTCAACTCACATCTGGTCTGTTGAAAGATGTTGATGGTTGTGGGTCATCTGGATCAATTATTGGAACTTCACTTGCTGGAGGAGGGCCGACTGTTGTACCAGAGGGGCCAGCGCTAGATGTATCATAGGTTGACAAACTGGGGACAGATAATCCTTCCTCCTCTTTTTTTTTTCTTATGCAAGGAAAAAGGAACCAAAGGCCATTGGCCTGCAGACTGTTCCTTCCAAGAAAAAACAAAAACAATACAAAAGAGAGCCAAATTCAAGATCCGTTCATTTCGAGATGACTGGACACACTGCGTTTGAAAGACTGGAGATCATAGGGAGTAGGAAATACAGACAGAGGGAGACAGTTCCAGAGCTGACAAGTTGCATAAATGAAGGACTGGGAGTAATGGTTAACTTTTGCATTAGAGAGTTGGACAGAAAAGGGATAAGAGGTTGTTGCTAGAAGGGTGCTGTGCACCCGTCGCAGAGGTAAAGGGATGCAAGCAGACAGTTCAGAGGAACAGTGGCCATTAAAGTAGCAAAAGCAAAGAGATAAAGATGCAACAGTGTGGCGAAGAGACAGAAGTTGAAGGGAGCCAGTAAGAGGAGGAGAGTTAACCCGCCGAGTCCCACAAACGTACAATGCACGTCGCTACTATTTTCCGCGGACAGACCCAACGACGTGCATCATAAGTCACGCAGTTCCAAGGCCCATTGTGTGCACATTTTTCAACATTCGCGGGTGGTTTTTGGTAGGCATATGTGGGAGACCTTCCTCTACCTGCTGTCAAGTGAGGATACTGCCTGGACCCACCTAACCCCTTCCCCCCCTCCCCCCCACACTAGGCAATTCACCTGTTAGCAGTAACCAAGCCAGTAAAGGTATGTTGCCCCACAGTCTCTCCAATGACAAAATTCATGGTGAAAATGATTCCTGAGGTGGAGGACAAAGAAACAAAGAAGCTAGGGGTAGAAACAAACAGAAGTGATGAGGTGGGAATGTCGTAAAGGAAGGTGCCATATACTGGGGTTCTTGGTGAGTGAACATTGCTTATAAACGCCTATATTATTGTGTGAAAACCAATATAGACTTGTACTACACATAAATTCGTACCAAATAAATGAAATAAATAAGTAATTTAAAGTGGATTGAATTAGTTAACCCTTCCATAGTTCGTTTTCTTTAGCCAGGTACCCTGGAAAAGAAGGAAAACGTAAGGTTGAGTGACACCTGTATCAACATTTTTTTAACCTCAGGATCGCAATTTCTCTATGAATTTTCGATGTTTCTCACCAAAAGCGAAGGTTTCAGCCAAAAAACAAAAAGTCGAAAATCGGTCGGGATCTGGGTGTAGGCTGGGTAAAAAACCGGTCGGGACTGGGCGGGTTAATGAGACGAAAAGCCTTTGACTCCACCCAATTAAGAAGAGCTGTATGTGGGGAGCCTCCCCACCCATGAGAGTTGTACTTTAAACAGGGGCAAATAAAAACGGTGTATAAAGTCAAAACTGTGCAGGGGTAAAGAAGGTTTGGAGTCAGCTTAGTACACCTAATTTCTTGGAAGCAGATTTCTCAAGAGACGTAGTATGTTCTTTCCAAGATAAATCCCGAGTGAATGAAACCCCAAGCATGTTCAAGGATGATGCAGGAACGAGCTGGACATTATTAAACATTAGTGGGTTTGTGGAAGATTCTGTCGGGTTGATACGTGTAAAAACTGAGTCTTTGATGCATTGAAAACAACAAGATTATTTTTACCCAATCAGAGATATGAGCCAAGTCAGACATTAGGTGTGCCATAGCCTCATCTCTTGTTTGTTGAAGTAACCGCTGAGATGGACGCCGCAGGAACCGAATGGAAAGGTGAAGGGTGGAGTCATCAGCGTACGAGTGGATAGGGTTAGATGTACAGCTTAGAAGGTCATTGATGAATAAAAGGAAGATAGTTGGTGTTAGGACAGAGACCTGAGGAACACCACTCTTGATAGATCTAGGAGAAGAATGATGGCTGTCTACAACAGCGGTTATAGAATGACCACAAAGGATGCTACAGATGAAGGCACAGATAGAAGGATAGAAACCGTAAGAGAGCAGTCTGGAAATTAAAGATTTAAGCCAGAGTCGATCGAAAGCCTTTGAGATGTCAAGTGCAATGGCAAAGCTTTTGCCAAAGTCCTGAAAGGAGGATGACCAGGAATGTGAAAGGTAGGTGAGAAGATTGCTAGTGGAGCATCCCTGACGGAACCCATACTGACGATTAGAAAAAAAGGTTGTGATAGGAAAGATGCTTAAAAAATTTTCTTTTAAGAATAGACTCGAATACTTTTGAGACACAGGATGTTAAAGCAATTGGATGGTAGTTAGAGGGTTGGGAATGGTCACCCTTCTTTGAGACTGGCTGAATGAGAGCAAACTTCCAGCAAGTTGATGGTACAAGTTGACGGACAAAGGCGAAAAAGTTTACCTAAGCAGGGTGTAAGCACAGAAGCACAGTTCTTGAGGACAACAGGAGGGACTCCATCAGGCCCATATGCCTTGTTAGTACTGAGGCCAGTGATGGCAGAAAATACATCGGCTGAAGAAACTTTAAAGTCAGCCATGAGGAAGTGAGAGGGGGAAAGTGATGGAGGAAAAGCGCCGGAATTGTATAAGGTGGAATTGGATGATCTGCTTTATCAGTAGAAGAAATTGCTAAGGAGCCATCAGAGTAGAAAAGGGGAAGGAAGGATGATGAGGTAAAGTTGTTAGAAAGGTTTTTGGCAAGCTGCCAGAAGGAGCGGGGAGAATTCGAGTTGGAGAGTTAAGAACATTTGGTGTGGATGAAATTATTTTTAGCAGAGCGAAGAACAGACTTAGCATAATTCTGGGAAGAAGCATAAGAAAGATGTGATTCAGTGGTGGCTTGGCTCCAGTACCTTCTATAGGCCCTTTCCTTGTTGCAAACAGCATTAGAACAAGCTTGATTAAACCAAGGCTTTCTTGCATTAGACATAGGATATGAGAAAGGAATGTATGCTCCATGCCCGAGAGAATAATCTCCGTAATGTGTAAGGCACACGCAGATGACTCCTGGCCATGGAAGCAATAATCATTCCAGGGAAAATCAAAGAAGTACTGCCTGAGGGCCTCCCAATCTGCAGCTCCAAAGTGCCACAGATGACATTTCTTTGGAGGGTCCACAGGCCGCACCAGAGTGATAGGACAGGTAAGATAATAAGGCTATGATCAGAGAAGCTCAACAGAGAAAAAGATTAACAGTATAAGCAGAATGATTAGTTGTAAGGAAGAGGTCAAGTATGTTGGAGCTCTCTCCAAGGCGGTCAGCGATACGGGTAGAGTGCTGTACAAGCTGCTCTAGGTCAATAAGGATAGAGAAGGTGTAGGCTTGTTCATCACGTGGATCAGTGAAAGGAGAAGAGAGCCAAAGGTTGTGGTGAACATTGAAATCTCGTAGAGTGGAGATTTCAAAGACAGGAGAAATGGTCAGAATGTGTTCCATCATAGAAGTAAGATAGTCGAAAAAGTTTTGATAGCCAATTTAATTTGAGGTCTTTCAACTGGCCTTTCACTCAGGAAGGAACACAGGTCATATCCTTGAGGCTTATGAAGTTTGGCCCCTCCCTGTTGTTTTCATATTCTACATGTACCTCAAAAATGCATATCTTAAATTTTTCCATTTAATTTTGCACTGCCACAATGAGGTCCCAAGATTTTATTGTATAGAAAACTATGGATTATTTTGTAACGATATACAGTAATCCCCCCACTATCCGACGTAATGGAGCCAAAGGCATGTCCGGACATTGGTCTTGTCCAAATATTGGGCCTGAAGCTCCAGCACTGGTCATTCATGACCCTAACCTAACCTAACCTAACCTAAATCAGAAAACCACCTACCTACCTCCCTACCAGACATGCATAGCACTTATTTAAGTCCCCATTCACATAAATAATGCACACAAAGCATGAATTAACTGAATTTTAACCAAAAAATGATGATTTAAAGGTGAGTAAGGCATAGGTGCTCACAACTTGCCAGCAAGTGTAAGTATCAGACATGGAAATCACTCTGAAAATCACCCTTTCTCACACCATATGCATTAAATAATGGACACATAGCATGAATTCATTGAATTTTAACCCAAAAATGATGATTTTGAGGTAAGTAAGGCATAGATGTTCATGAGTTGGCAGCTTAGTGTAAATAAGTATCGGATGTGGCAATCACTATGAAAATCATTTCTCACATCTTATGCACTAAAATATGGGGTACAAAGCATCAAATAAATAAACTGTTCCCAGAAAAAGGGTTAGGTATGGCAAAGGTGTTCTAAATCAGAAAACCACTACCTAACTCCCTACCGGACATGCATAGCACTTAATTAAGACCTCATTCACATAAATAATTGGCACAAAGCATGAATTAATGGAATTTTAACCCAAAAATGATGAATTTGAGCTGAGTAAGGCAGGGGTGTTCACGAGTTGGCAGCTTAGTGTAAGTAAGTATTGGACGTGGCTATCACTATGAAAATCATCATTTCTCATATCTTATGCACTAAAATATGGGATACAAAGCATCAAATAAATAAACTGTTACCAGAAAAAGAGTTAGGTATGGCAAAGGTGTTCACTGTTCACCAACAGCACCAGTCATTCTTGACCCTACCTAACTCCCTACCGGACATGCATAGCACTTAAGACCCCATTCACATAAATAATTGGCACAAAGCATGAATTAAAGGAATTTTAACCCCAAAATGATGAATTTGAGGTGAGTAAGGCAGGGGTCTTCATGAGTTGGCAGCTTTGTGTAAGTATCGGATGTGGCTATCACTAAGAAAATCATCATTTCTCATATCTTATGCACTAAAATATGGGATACAAAGCATCAAATAAATAAATTGTTACCAGAAAAAGAGTTAGGTATGGCAAAGGTGTTCACTGTTCACCAACAGCACCGGTCATTCTTGACCCTAACCTAACCTAACCTAAATCAGAAAACCACTACCTAACTCCCTACCGGACATGCATAGCACTTAATTAAGACCCCATTCACATAAATAATTGGCACAAAGCATGAATTAATGGAATTTTAACCCAAAAATGATGAATTTGAGGCGAGTAAGGCAGGGGTGTTCAAGAGTTGGCAACTTAGTGTAAGTATCGGACGTGGCTATCACTATGAAAATCATCATTTCTCATATCTTATGCACTAAAATATGGGATACAAAGCATCAAATAAATAAGTTGTTACCAGAAAAAGAGGTAGGTATGGCAAAGGCATTCACTGTTCACCTACAGCAAAGGTCATTCTTGACCCTAACCTAACCTAACCTAAATCAGAAAACCACCTACCTAACTCCCTACCGGACATGCATAGCACTTAATTAAGACCCCATTCACATAAGTAATTGGCACAGAGCATGAATTAAGCAAATTTTAACCCCAAAATGATGATTTTGAGGTGAGTACGGCAGGGGTGTTCGTCAGCTGACTACATAATGAACGTAAGGAAGAGACATGATTATTACTGAGAAAATCACCTTTTCACAGCCTGAGCACTCAAATATGGGACACAAAGCATGAAGTAAATAAAATGTGGCCAGAAAACTTATGATTTAGAGGTGTGGGGGGGCAAAAATGTTAACCAGTTGACTAGATAGTGAACGTAAGTAAGAGACATGGTAATCACTGAGAAAATCACCTCTTTCACAGCCTGTGCACTCAAATATGGGACACAAAGCATGAAGTAAATAAAATGTAACCAGAGAATGAGGATTTAAAAGTGATTATGGAAAATATTTAGCAGCTGACAATATTTACTTACAGTCCATCATTGTTGTTTACCCCCATCTCTAAGGTTTTTACAGTGGTTATAATTGCTCTTGAAGCATGTCCAGTAATCCAGTGTTTAACTACACTGAATCCTTAGCATTGTGACTTTTGATTATTTAAACAAGAGTGAAAATACCGCAAAAGATCGGACAGCTGTCCACTGTTCGCAGGAGTTGAGACAGAACTAGTAGGAGGGCGATTTGGCAGGAAGGGAGCTAGTCGGTGTGAGCAGGAAATTCAAACTGACGCGTTCGGAAAAAATCAGATTTTTTTCGGATTTTTTTCAAATTTTGGGGCATTTTGGGGGGCGGACAGCCCACGATGTCCGAATAGTGAGGGATCCGAATAATGGGCGTCCGAATAGTAGAGGGATTACTGCAGCACAAACAGCCCAATATATATCCATGTTGCAGCATCTTTCAAGCTTTCCATAACATTCGTGTGTTTTAAAAGCTTTCTAATCAAGTGTTTTCGTAAACATTCGGAACACCAGCTTCTGTACAACTGTAATTTCCAATGAAAAGGAATATTACACATACATACTTCCCAGGACATATATGAACACATTCAAGAACTCTCAAAACACAGATTCAATGGTCAACCAGACATCAAGATTACTGCAGCAATGCCATGTACTTATGAGCAAATGGTGTGTCGTTTCAGACACATGGTGTACAATGTCACATCATCATCATCTTCATTTTTCGTCCTTCTGTTCCCATACTCAAACTGGGGTTGGACGTGTGATGGCTTTTCTCCACTGCTTCCTACCCTGGATTAAATCTCCAATACCCAGTCTTTCCATATCTTGTGTTACAACACTTTTCCATGTCTTCTTAGGTCTTCCTGGTGGTCAATGTCCCACCACTTCCAGATTCTCTGCTATTCTCACACAGCTCCCTCCTTCATTCCTCCTCACATGACCAAACCATTTGAGCGGCTTCTGCCTCAAGATGATATCGAGATCCTTCACCCTGCATCTTCTGGCTACCTCCTCACTCAAAACTCTGCCCTCCAATCTCACTCCTGCCATGTATCTTAACATTCTATGATCAGTACTCCCTAGAACATTCATCAGTCTATCTGTCAAAGCCCATGTTTCAGCACCACACATCAACACTGGTCTAATGCAGGCCTCATATTTTACTTCTGTGTCTAAGTGGTATGTGTTTGTTGACCAGTAAGCTAGCTATTTCCTTCCACTTTAACCATGCTGACGCCACTCTTGTTCTAACTGATCTCTCCACCCATGCTTCACACTCCAACACATCTCCTAGATAGCAGAACTGGTGCACTTCCTGTAGTGTGCCCCCATTCACCTCTAGTGCATCCTCTGCTTGATCTCCCTCCGTCTCTCTTATTATGCAGGCTGAGCAGCGGAAATTTTGCACTCCTCTCAGATTCTGCAGACCTGAACACCTTCTATGGCACCACTTACTACACTTAGTGCACAACACTGAGTTCACTCCTACTCCTCTGCCACAGCATCCACATGGCCATTTTCCTGACTGAATTCTTTCTACTGGCTTCTTGGCTGTCACCATTACCTTTGTCTTAACCATTTTTATATTTATTCCCCTCTTCTCCATTCCATTTTTCCAACTATTAAACACTTGCACCACTTCATCCTTGGTCTCAGCTGTCAGCACTAGGTCATCAGCATACAGCAATTCCCATGGGCCTTCCCCCCTACATTCCAGTGTTGCCTCCTCCATTACAATGTTAAACAGCAATGGACTGAGTGCTGAACCTTGATGTACCCCAACTCCTACTTCAAAATTAAATTTCCTGAAGTTCCTGCTATTATCTTGACTTTTGATCTTGTATCAATATAGAGAGACATGACAGCTGCAATGAGTCTCTCAGGCACAGTCTGTCTTCTCAAGGTCCACTCTATAACTCTCCTTGGTACTCTATCAAAAGCTTTTTCCAGGTCCACAAACACATTGTACAAGCATTTCCTCCTCTGTTGAAACTTTTCCAGCAACTGTCTCATGATGAATATTGCATGTATTGTGGATTTACCTGCTCAAAATCCAAGCTGTTGGTTATCTGTCTTCACTATCTGCTTCAGCCTTCCTTCCAGCACCTTTTCGAATATCTTCATTCCATGCTTCAACAGTCTGACCCCTCGGTACTTTCCACATAGAAGGGTATCTCCTTTGCTTTTTAAATTGGCACTGTCCAGCTGTCTCTCCAGGCCTCAGGTGGCTGTCCTCCTACTATGTTATAAAAAATCCTTGTCAATTCTTTAACACCAGTACTTCCAGCCTTTTTTATAAGATCAGCCGTTATACCTATTGGGCCTGGAGCTTTCCCAGTCTTCATTTCCTTTAAGATTATCTCCACTTCAACTTCTTTTATCACTGCAACTGGCCCTTCAGCTTTTCCCATCTACTCTATCTCATACTTATTTTCTTCATTTAACAGCTCCTCAAAGTACCTCTTCCACCTTTCCAGTAACTATTTCTGCCTCGTCAGTTTTTATTTCCCCATTTTCATCCTTTACATATTTAGCTCCCACCACGTCTTTCCTCTCCTTCCTCATCTGTCTTGCAATTTGAGACATTTTTGTTTGTCCTTGTGCACTCTCCATATCTCTACTCCAACTTTCCCAGGCCACCCTTTTTGCTCGGCCAACTCAAGGTGGTTGTTTAAACTGAAATTCACTAAAAAAGGGTTCGGTATATTGAGGGTTTACTGTATCTAGGGTTTAACATTATCATTCATTTTTTCATTCATTCATCATCCAGTCCTACGTTGCCCCATAAAGAGTGTAAGAGCCCAGGGCTAGGTAAGTTGTTCCTAACATTCAAGATGAGTGACCAGCCTCACTCATCCCTGAGTGGCATTATGTGAGCAATAAACCCCAACCACCCCTTGGATATAAACCTTCACTGGCTCTATCCGACTGCAGTGCCATAATTACCCACTAAACCACCAGGTGCCAAAATTTGGTTATATGGTTACCACCCAGCATAGTAAATGGTTTCCTGGTGTAAAGGAAACCATTTAGCTTGTCACTCAGTGTGGAGTTACCCACAGGCAGAAGGAAGAGGAAAGAATGAAGGAAAGAAAGACAGAAGAGGGAGTGTAAAGTCCCCCAATAGGCAGGACGAGGAAAGAATAATGCAAAAAAGAAGAGGATGGAAGAAAAGAAGGATGGAGGAGAGGAAACAGCAGACACCCGAGAGCAGCACTACATCAAGTGAGTGGATGGTGAGTGTCCCCACCTGCCACTGATTATCACCCATGGTTAATAATGTCTTGGCTCAGTAGACCATTTGACATGCTGCATGAGGGATGGCCTGCCACAAATACCAATAGTACCTAAAGGGTCACTACAGACCTAAGGACTCACAAGTAGTTTTTTTTATTTTTTTTATTTTCTACAACCCACTTTTAAAAATTTTTCCATTACACTGGCAGTCCAGCCTAAGAGATAAAATATGTCTTCTACCTCAGTTGTTAGTGAACGGCACCATGCCTGGTTAAAGCCTGATTTCTTCTTCAAACTTTGCCACATTTACCATAACTATACAGTATAACTGTTCTCACACCTGAGTGAACTGTCAGGTGCCAAGTGAATAAAATTTTTTCTGAACAGTTTTCCAGTCACCACATTTTCAAACTTTTTCACTACTAAGCTGATACTGGAGAGGACTTATAATAAAATCAATGACCTCATTCATCACACTTGAATTTCTTCACTCCTGAATGAATTAAACAGTATCGGATGACATCAACTGAGTCAACCGTTTACCACATTCAGCACACTAGATACTCTTCTCTCTAAAATGATTTAATAGGTGTCTGGTGAGATGACATTTTCTACCAAACTGTTTACCACATTCACCACACCTGAAATTCTTCTCGAGTGAGTTTAATAGGTGCTGAGTGAGACCAAACTTGTGTGCAAACAGTTTACTACATTCATCACACTTGAAATTCTTCATTCCTGAATGAATTAATAGGTGTTTAGTGAGATTAATATTATGTCCAAATAGTTTACCACATTCATCTCACTTGGAATTCTTCACTACTGAATGAATTAATAGGTGTTTATTGAGATTAGACTTGCGTGCAAATAGTTTACCACATTCATCACACTTGAAATTCTTCATTCCTGAATGAATTAATAGGTGCCTGCTGAGATCACCCTTGAGTACAAATCGTTTACCACATTCATCACACTTGAAATTCTTCACTCCTGAATGCATTAATAGATGTAGATTGAGATTACCCTTTCGTGAAAATAGTTTACCACATTCATCACACCTGAAATTCTTCACTCCTGAATGAATTAACAGATGTCTGCTGAGAGCACCCTTCAGTACAAATCGTTTACCACATTCATCACACTTGAAATTCTTCACTCCTGAATGAATTAATAGATGTTGAATGAGATTACATTTACGTGCAAATAGTTTACCACATTCATCACACTTGAAATTCTTCATTCCTGAATGAATTAATAGGTGTTTGATGTGATCACCCTTCTCTGCAAATCGTTTACCGCATTCATCACACCTGAAATTCTTTACTCCTGAATGAATTAATAAATGCTGATTGAGATTACACTTATATGCAAATAGTTTACCACATTCAGCACACTTGAAATTCTTCACTCCTGAATGAACAACTGCATGTCGGATAAGCCTGTTCTTAACAGGAAATGCTTTACCACACTCTAAACATCTGAACTGATTAACTTCAGCTGAGGACACTGTGCTCTGGACAATCTCATTGTCACTGAGGAACATTTTGTCACCCACCTCACACTCTGACTGTACACCTGGTTCTTCCTTGACCACCTCCAATATATTGTCACCTACCTCACACTCTGACTGTACATCTGGTTTTTCCTTTAGCACCTCCAATATATTGTCACCCACCTCACACTCTGACTGTACATCTGGTTCTTCCTTTACCACCTCCAATATATTGTCACCCACCTCACACTCTGACTGTACATCTGGTTCTTCCTTTACCACCTCCAATATATTGTCACCCATCTTATACTCCGACTGTACATCTGGTTTTTCCTTTACCACCTCCAATATATTGTCACCCACCTCACACTCTGTCTGTACATCTGGTTCTTCCTTTACCACCTCCAATATTTTGTCA